>LAPY01004471.1:10479-23282 GCA_000970635.1 Eragrostis tef | reverse complement strand
TTCTTCAAGGTCTCCATCTCTTCGTTGTACTTGTTCATCTTATCATCCATCGCATTGATTTCCTCCTTTGCTTGCTTTATCTTCTCGAGCATCTCGATCTTGAGCTTCGATGTTCTTTTGATGATAGCTAATTTCTTTTCTCTTTCCTCTCCTTCCTGCTGTATGACGCGAAGTCTTTCGGCGAGGCTTAGGGTGTCTTTGTCAGCGCCTTCGTTGTTCTCCTGGTCGGGGTTCGCTGGTTGGGATGTCCTGGTCTTGCTTAGTTGGATGGCTCTTAATGCTTCCTCGTTTCTTGATTCTTCTTCGGCCCTTGCCATCTCTTCTGCTCGTGAGGCCTTGTCCTGCTCTTCTTGCTCTCTCGCTGTTCTGGCTTCCGCTTCCTTTAAGAGTCTTTCATTTTCCGCTTCGCTTTCTGCGCGCTGTGCGTCGGAGGTGTTTGCTTTTGCTTGCTTTGCTTTAGCCATGTTGCTCGTGGTCGTGGGTTCGCCCAGCGTGTCAGCGCCAAATGTTGGGGGATCGAAGGTCTAAAGGTGACGCGCCGAAGCCCTCCAACGTGAAGTTGATGCTGATTAGCTTATTCTTGATCGCCGAAGGTGTTCACGTTCTCCGGATTGACTCGGCGAAGCCCTCTCGATACTTAGGGTCGCGGGTCGAAGGTGTCGATGTTGGCGAAGCCCTCTTCTTGGTCCGAAGATGTCGATCAAAGGTTGGTCCGATCAGGTTTGCAGTCCTAGGTGTGCGAAGCCCTCCTTAGCTCGCGATGCCGAGCGAAGGAGTTAAGTGTTTAGAGAGAGTCGAGTGTGGTTCGAATGCTTGTTACTTTGGCTCGTGGCCCGAGGATCAGATGATCGTACAGGTCCATCCCTCTTCATATTTATAGGGAGGGGGAAGACCATATTTACATGAGTGCCATTGGCCAACTCGATACGACTCTAAGTCGGGCTGAGTTGAGCTGGTCATTACTTTAAGTTGTGTGTTCTTTCATTCTTTCTTCGCAGGTTGTAGGCAGTCTTCACATGGGCCTTTCTTCGCTCCTCCTTTGCTTATGATGGCTAGTCTTCGTGTGGGTCGGGTAGTGGCTTCGGTGTGATCTCCAACAGGATGCTCCGTGCTTATCCGTGGGCGTGTGCACGCGATCCGCCGTGTCAGCAACAAGATGGCTTTCCTTGTGCCGCCAGGGCATGAGCACCCTGCTGTGCGTGCTCGTGGCTAACCGGGACAACGGTGTCAGCACGCACATGATCAGGTTCGCCACCTTGCTCAGCAAGGAGTCCGTCGTCGACGTCAAGGGCGTCGTATCCCTCCCCAAGGAGCCGCTCAAGTCCACCACACAGCAGGTCAGGTCACACATAAGTTCTCGTCGTTGCTCCGATCGCCTGCAGTCATCGTTTCCTACCATGTCATTAGTTCAATTCTTATGTAATCAGTTAATTATGTCTAGTAGGTTGACTCATGCGCCTCCATTCTTAGTGTATAAACTACTACATGCATGTATTCTGCAACTGTGATCCGCGCGTTTGGGTCATCTGGTTAATTGGTAGTTAATGTGTTTTTTCGGTTGTTGTTGACGCAATATATCCTGCAGGTGGAGATTCAAGTGAGGATGATACATTGCACCAGTAGGGCGCTGACAACCCTACCAATGAATGTTGAGGATGAAGCACGCAGTGAGTCAGAATTTGAAAACACTGTACAAGTCATTTGCGAGTGATGCGCCTAGCTATTCGTGCTCTCTTCTCAGGACGTATACAATTTTGTCCTCCATCTTTTTCGTGGATGATTTGAGGGACAAGATAACTGTTGTTGTGATTGCAGGCTGGAGAAAAGTTTGTTAGTGTTGGCCAGGACACTCGCTTGAATTATAGATCTATTGATCTGCGGACACCTGCAAATCAAGCAATATTCCGCATCCAATGTCAAGTTGAAAACGTGAGTGTTATTATTTTCCTGACTCATGGCTAGTTATTGTAAAGTAGCAATGTGTCTGGCAGAATGTCATTGCTATATTACCTATAGTTTAGACAGCACCTTGCCCTTCGTGATGTATTGCTCAGCAGAACCTTTTACTCTTGTAACTGGATAACCTTTTAATGTCTCTTGCAGCTTAGGGTGTCAGCGATGGTTTATACAATAACATTTTGCTGTAATCTGAGTGCATATACATTGTACACGACCCTATTCAGCCATCTGGTTGCACTAATCATGGTTGATTGCCGATCATTTGGCATGAACAAATTATTTTTCAACTCCACACGTTATTTTTATTCAAGTCTGCATCTTGTGTTGGTGATTTGTTGAGTCCCAAGCATTATATTTTATATGATGTCTGTTATTACATTGTGCGAAATTAGATTGGGTTATAAATGTATTTATTTGCTGGTTATTATGCAGAAATTCAGGGAATTTTTGTTGTCGAAGGACTTTGTTGGGATCCATTCACCAAAATTGATTGGTGGATCAAGTGAGGGTGGTGCAGCTGTATTCAAGCTAATGTAGAATGGAAAACCTGCTTGTTTAGCGCAGTCTCCTCAATTATACAAGCAAATGGCTATTCTTGGTGGTTATGAACGTGTATTCGAGATATTGGCCCTGTATTCAGAGCAGAAAATTCCAACACCCACAGGCATCTTTGTGAGTTTATTGCCCTTGATGCTGAAATGGAAATTAACGAGCATTATTTTGAGGTAAGAATACCCAAGAAAAAAACATCTTGTTTCATTGTTTGAATTAATTGTGAATACCAGTGCATTTCTTTACACAGGTTTGCGACATCATAGATGGCTTGTTCGTGTCAATATTTAAACACTTGACTGAAAACTGCAAGAAAGAACTTGAGACCATAAATATGCAGTATCCATTTGAACCACTGAAGGTATCCCGTCATTGGTTTCTTTCTTGTATGGTTCCTTTTTTGTCACTATCTGGGTCCTTTAGCTGAGTCTGCTGATTAAGCTTGTGCTGACTGTTCATACAGTATCTTGACAAAACCTTGAAGCTAAGTTACGAGGAAGGAATCCACATGTTGAAGGTACCACGTCTATTTCACCACTTTCTTGATGTTCTAGAATAGATTTTCTTGCATTATGATTAAGGTTATGAATTTCGTTTATCACTGCCTTATGTATTGATTATCAAGTGTGATAAAGTTACATGCTTTATTATCAGTAATTCTGACTATATGTCTTTAACTGCTTGCACGTGACCTTCTGCAATTTGCTGTCGGATCTAGATGACAATGCAAATACTATTTACCAACTATTATTTACAGCTTGGTGATTTTGTTTGTTTATGAATTGTTCGTTATTAACATAGCAACGTATCATATAAGAACCAGATTCGTGTGAGAACTATAAGAACTCCAATCTGGACCACATGAGAACTCAAACGTATCATATTAACATATTATGTTTTATTTCTGATCCTGAAAATATCATCCTTCCTTTAAGATACTATTTGTTTGATTTCTTGAATGAACAATAAACTCAGCATAGGTACATTGACTATTTTGAAACATGCAAAAATTTGTATAGGTACATTGACTTATTTTGAAACGTGCAAAAAAGTTTATTCAAGAACAGACCAAGTATATGTATGTGATGCTTGAAGAACATATGCATAGTTACCATGACGCTAGGTCGATCGGGTCAAGTTGCACCTGTATACATGTGGAAGGTTGCACCTTTTGACACATGAATAAAATGAGCTATGGCATGGTTCTACCTCTTCGGTACGATAATTCAGTACGTCGTACCGGGTTTCTCTATTTAACGGTGACCATAATTTGTGTTTGTAGCGGTTGAGGCAGACGGCATGTCGGAGGAGTTAAAAGCAGGTCAGGCGGTGGAGTTGGTTTATGAGTGGGGCTACGCTGACATCATCAACGTTTCTCAACTAAAAAAATTCGTAGAGTGCAAACCGTGTATCCAAATGAAAAACTAATTTCACTCTCATGACGAGATCTTCGAAACTAGACCCCACTTGAGTATGTTTCGACAAAAAAAATCGAGACTATAAAAGTTGCTGCAACCTTTTCTTTTGGTCGCCCAACTTTTTTATTTGTTCTTACAACTTTTTCGTTTGTTCGTCGAACTTTTTTATTTGTTTTGTCCAACTTTTCCTTTTGGTTGGCCAACTTTTTGATTCGTTGTTGCAACATTTTTATTTGTTGTCCAACTTTTTCATTTGTTACTCCAATTTTTTGATTCGTTATTTTTTTATTTTTTAAAATGAATTTAAAACATAGTGAAGTGAAGTCTAGTTTTCAAGGCTTTCTCGCAGCGAACACAGCGGTGCAATTAGATCTGAATTCGGACATTCGGTTTGGAAGTTATATATTTTTTAAAACGGTAAAACTTGTTTAGGGCTCGCTGGGCCCACGGTAGGCGCGTGCCCACGCGCGAGGCTCCCTGGAAGGAGTGGTGGACTGATATTTGTCTAAGAGACCCCATCGACCGCAAAAACTACTTGTAGCGGTTGACCGCAGGGTAGACGTCCCCGTGGTACCTGACCCCAAGGGTTTTCAGTCAACAAACCCATGTGGAAGGTTGGAGTCAAGGGCAGCGTACCAATTAACACCCAGTCCTAAGTTCACAGTTCACACGGCACACATGTCCAAATGCGGCTTAACTCTAGAATCCTAGTTTCCCCACTGGAACAACCACGCACCAGCCACCACCTCCAGCGATCAGTTGCATCAGCCCACCACACCACCTTCAGTAATCACTCCGCCAACGCACGTCTCATCCAGTCCCTGGCCACGCTGACCTGCGCAGCATGCTGGACAAATCAGTGCCATGGTAACCGAACAGTTGCGATCCATTCTGACCTTACCCTGTCCTCACATAAGCACCTGTGCAAACAAAAACCAGCCAGGACACGAGAATCATGAATGGGGACCGCGTACTAATGTTACAGATCGCACCCTCGACCTAAAACCCAGTGACTATGGTCTAGTGTGCTTTGGGTGTAGATAAATAGATCTTATTGAAACAAGCTTTAGTGACAAAGCTTTGTATGTATTGCATGTTGTTGTGAAGAATTCGAGCTATAATAACTTGATTGATTATAGGGAGAATCATCTGTTTGTTAAAACCAGTAAGGCCCTATTTTGAAATGTAGGAACTTTGCCGTAAATAAAAACTTTCGCCTTAGAGTTGTGACTGCCTCTAAATGTGTGGGCACTGAATGTGATGTGTGTTGGCTGCATCATTGTTAGATTAAGCTATCAAATTTAACTTTTCAGCTATGTGTGCTGGTAGAGATTGCAACTGGATACATTGGAGAAGCTTTCTTGCACACAATATATGCATATATATGCTTCAGTTCATGCAGTATATAATAGATGACCATGGCATAAATCAGTTGCTAGTATTACGTTTTACACATTTGAATGATTTTGATTATTTATATAATGTTCAGGAAGCTGGAACAGAAATCGAGCCTATGAGTGACCTTAACACTGAGGCTGAGAAAAAACTTGGTCGGCTGGTCAGGGAAAAGTACGCAGACTCAAAACCACTTTTTTGAACAATATATTTACTAAATGGTTTGATGACACGATGTTCTGTTTTATTTTTAAGGTATGGCACAGAATTTTTCATTCTCTATCCATATCCGTTGGCTGTACGCCCCTTCTACACTATGCCTTGTTATGACAACCCAGCTTACAGCAATTCATTTGATGTTTTCATTCGAGGTAAGATTTAATTCTGTCATCTTATTACTGTTCCTAGCTGGAATAAAATATATACTATGGTGTTATTGTCTGTAGACTAACACCTTTCTATTTCTATCCACACAAAATGCCGGTCTGTTGATTTTTTTTTGGTACCAGAAAAACTAGAAAGTTGGATCATACTCTGAGCTGAACCACTTTCTGGTGTCTCAGGTGAGGAAATAATTTCTGGAGCTCAAAGAGTGCATGTACCTGAGTTGTTGTTAAGACGTGCAGTAGAATGTGGAATTGATGTGAATACTATCTCGTCATATATTGAATCATTCAGGTATGTTGTTTCATAATCAATATTTCTCGTCCAAAATAATGCAATGTTTCAGTAGTATCTTGTGTCTTGTTCTGTTGGATGTTCTTTACTATCTGCTCACTTGGTACTCATTTTAATATGTGCCTGTCCCTTCATTATAGTTATGGTGCGTCTCCTCACGGTGGTTTTGGGGTGGGTTTGGAGAGAGTTGTGATGCTATTCTGCGCCCTAAACAACATCAGGAAGACATCACTCTTCCCTCGCGACCTACAAAGGCTTTTCCCATAATTTTATTTATTCGAAAGATGAAGCATAGGTGGTTGCCATTCTCGTCATATGCCAACCCGTGATCTCAGCAAGAGAAACAGGAGGATAAAATATCGTTCAGACCCTCGGCTGTTATATTCTAGCTACTTGTATCATTATGGTTTTCTAGAAGCTACTGAACGGTACTAGATTAGTGAAATCGGTTTTCCGAAGTAAAATTGCTTCGTGACAATTTCGACCTCGTTTGACATTTATTCGAACTAAAATCTCTCCATATTTATATCTAAAAAGGCTCAATGAGGTTGTCAAACGTGATTTTCGTTGTTTGTCCTGCCTGCATCTGAGTTTAAGATGATTCTGAATTCAAATTCAAAATGAATTCAATCATCCGAGTGCCAAACGATTTTGTCTTGTATGGGTCGAAACGCTCCTTTACGCAAGGCACAATGCACTGTGTGTTGTAGTGGTTAGTATGTTCAGTCCTCATGTAGGGTGGCTGGGTTCGATTCTCCAGGGCAGTTACATTGGTTTAGTTTTTTTATTTGATAGAAAAAAAATCTTAGGAAAACGTGAAACAAAATTTTTTAAGAATCAGTATGGCCAGATCTACCAAATCAGTAAAAACCATATGATTTCCGGTGGATAGTTTACCAATCTCTTTTTTAACTTTAAAACAATGAAATTTTCAACACCCTTTGCAATACATGGACAAAATGCTAGTCATGAGTGTGGAATCAAATCTACAACAACTAAAGCATAATAGGCCGACACGAGATAACATCAAAGGATCAAAACTCAACAAAAACATAGGGATAATTGTTCTCCAAAGGAGCATCGAAAATCCTCCTTCGGAATCAACAAAGACAGCAGCCTTTGCGCAGGCAGGTTTTGAAACATAGTAGTTATCTCCGCCCGGGCATGAAAATACTCACAAAAAACATGCGTCCAAAAGCGCGTCAAGGTTAAACCAGGAACCGACTTCGTGTCAAGGTTATTTCTTCATCACAATCAACGCTCTTGCTTGGTCGTTATATCTTGGATAGGGAGGTCACTTTACATGAAACGTTGCACGAGATAATAAAAAAAAGCAAAATGCGATCATTTAAAATTAGATTTTGAGAAGGCATATGACTAGATAAAATGGCCTTTCCTTCAACAGACTCTTAAGAATCAAAGGATTCTATCCTTTGTGGTGCGAATGGATTCAACGAGTAGTGTCAAAAGGAAGTGTTGCCGTTAAAGTAAATGATGACATTGGCCACTTTTTTCGTACTAGGAAAGGAGTTCGGCAAGACGATCCTCTATCGCCCTTATTGGTTAATTTGGCGGTGGGTTTCCTATCCATTTTAATAGAGCGTGCAAAGTCAAACGGACAAATTAAAGGTGTGGTCTCGCATTTAGTGGATGATGGTTTGTCTATACTCCAATATGCAGATGATACTATTATCCTAATGGATCATAATCTAGAAGAAGCCCAAAATCTAAAACTTCTGCTAGGTGCTTTTAAATCTAAATTTCCACAAAAGTGAGTTGTTTTGCCATGGGGAAGCCAAAGATTGAAACCATGAATATTCCCAGATTTTTGGATGTGAGCTAGGTGCCCTTCCTTTTAGATATCTAGGAATACCGATGTACCATAGGAGACAAGCCAATGCCGATTGGAAACATGTGGAAGAGAGATTCTAGAAATGCCTTAGTTGCTGGAGAAGCAAAATGTTGTCTGTTGAGGGAAGGTGACACTAATTAACTCTGTTCTCAGCAGTCTTTCGATGTTCATGTTCTCTATTTTTAAGTCCCAAAAGGTGTGTTGGAGAAGCTAGACTATTACAGGTCTAGGTTTTTCTGGCAAAATGAGGGACATAAAAAGAAATACCATCTAACTAAATGGGGGATCCTGTGCACTCCAAAAGAACAAGATGGGATGGGTATTCTTAACCTGGAAATTCAGAATAGATGTTTGTTAAGCAAATGGCTATACAAACTTTTTCATACTGAGGGAATATGGCAAACTATTTTACGCCGCAAATATCTAAGAAACAAGATCTTAACCCAAGTACAACATGTTTCTGGGAACTCTCATTTTTGGACATGCCTAATGCAAGTGAGGAATGACTTCTTGCAGGCCTACCTTTCAAGTAGGAGATGAGTCTCCATTAAGATTCGAGAGGATACTTGGACTGGCCAACAATACTTGAAGGATAAGATCCCGAGCCTTTATAATATAGTTAGGAAGAAAAGTACAACAAGTCAGTCAGTCCTATCAACCACACATCTTAAATGTTTCTTTTAGATGTTCACTTTCCGGAGTGAATCTAATGTTATGGCAACAATTAGTGATATCGGTTATGCATATTGCACTTGTAGACCAAAGGGATAAATTTTGATGGGCTCTACACTACCATGGCACAATGTAACACCCTGTGTCCAAAAATGCTTACCGCCCAACCTCCAGTGGGGCGAGCACACACATACACATAGCACCCCTCTTACACTTTCGTCCTCGCTTCATGTAAAAGGGTTAACCCGGAGGTTCTATTCTTGGAACCAACAAGGGTTATATGCCAATCCTCACCTATCTAAACAATCAATGTGGGACTATTCCCACAACCACATCACTTCTAGTCCACATGGGTCGAAACCACAAGTACCAAGCTACAAACGGGCTGGGGTGTTACACTCAACCCCTTTGGCCATGCATGCCCTCTCCACGGACAACGACACACATGTGCAGCGAGAGTCAGCTTTGATACCAAATGTAACACCCTGCATCCAAAACCGCTTATTGCCCAGCCTTGATAACTCCTACGCCTTTGCCCAGTACACAGTACCCTACCACTGCAGGCATCTTTGGGGTTTTCTTCTCCGGCAAGCTCGCTGCTCACCTGCTAAAATCCTCTCGCCTCCAGGCGCTCCTCCAGCCAGCCTCGCAGGGAGATGAAGAACATCGTGGGGAGCCCGGGGACGTGGAGCGGGCTGGCTCTTCGAGTGTCCTAGGTGGTGTGCGCCACGGGTTCCCTGGTGGCCATGGCCACCGCCTTCGGCTTCTCACTACAAGAGAGTTGGCCCATAGAGACAACTTTTTTTATACTAGAGGCACTTTTTTGTTGCCTCTAAATACTCGTAGAGGCATTTACTAAAATGCCACATAAATGCCTCCACATGCACTGTCTAGTATTATAGAGACATTTTTCTAATTGCCTCTTTAGAATTAGAAACATTTAATTAAAGGCATTATATAGCGCCTCAATAAACATAGAGGCACCTTTGGGTTACAATGTAAAATATAAGAAAAAACAAAAGTCATGTAGAGTCAATCTTTGGACTCAAGACCTCTTGTTACTAACCTTGCTTTGCTAACCAACTCAACCTCAGATCACATCTTTCACATGTTAAGATTATTATTATTATAAAGAGTCCATAAGGTGTCTCAAAGCTCTGAAATAATGTCTCTACGGAACAAATAACGCCTCTAACAATGTCTCTACAACTTTTAGAGACGTTTTTTAAATATCATAAAGAAAATGTCTCTTTCTATTCGTTATCGACATTTTAGAAAATACCTCTAAAGTGCCTCTACAATCAAGTTTTGTATAGACTCCATTGAAATATGTCTCTATGTTTGAGGCACTTTCCAAAGTGCCATAATAAATTGCCTCTACACTATGATATGGCAATTTGTAGAGGCAAATTAAAAAATTCCTATAGCACAATGCCTCTAGAAAAGGTTTTTGTTGTAGTGTCTCCAACTGCTCTGCCTACTTGTAATGCCACAAAACCTGCTGCTTATTTCTTTCTTTTCTTTTATGTTTGCTATTGTGCTTGTTCTCGGAACCAGCTAGAGCTAGAACCATAGGTGGACAATCTGGTATATATGCTAAGTAAGGTGCCTGGGGACTCAATTTCCTTTAATGTTTTGTCCATGAGGTTTTTTTTAGGATTCCTTCAGGACGTGAGGCTTTGCCACAAATCGACCTTAATATTAAGAACCAGACCATCCCTTATTGTTTCTAGTTCAGCTTAGTTTCTCCAAAATCAAGCTTTTCCCGTGTGCATCAGCAGATAGCTTCAAAGTTGGGTAACTAAAAGGATTCAGAAACATTGATGGAACTAGGTGGCTTACAAATAATTTGCAACTCTCTATCCAGTTAAATTAAGATCATAATTTTCTTTCATTGAATTATTGCTCTGCACAGTTGAACCTGGGCCATGCATTATTATAAATCCCATTTCCCAAGAAATAAGTGACAAACAAGAATACAATTATTAGCTTATCAAGTAAAGAGTATAGAACGGTATAGTTTATCAGACACGGTACAGTTCTTGGACATGGGGCGAAGTTATTCTGCTTTATTAATTTGGTTATTATCTTTTTCTTCTTTCATCTACTTGACGTTTGCAATGAGTTTAGAGATACTTTGGAGTTGCCCTAATGTTTATTGATATCAATCTTTAAAGTACATCTAGGATCTTCACAGAATTGATAATGCATGGAATATTGTCTTGGGAGACTGGGTATGTGATTTCATTCTCTGTCTTCAGATGTTCAGTCACTTGCATTAGAATTTTATAAAAGAGTTAATTTTAGAAAACCACAACTATTTGGTTCGGGGGCGGTGAACCACCGCCTAGCGCCTAGGCATTTCTAGGCGTTCCTCAAAAAGCGGTGAGCCCAAACATATATTAATACATATTAATACGAAATATAGCCAATTAAAAAAGAGATTATGCAATTTATGCTAAGCGGTGATACTAGCAGACCACCCATAATTTTTTATTCCTCAACTTACATGAGGCCTCTCGACAGAGCTGATCCGACGCTTCATTTTTTGTAGAGTTAATTTCACAAACCCACGACTATTTGGTTCTTTGTTGCAAGGAACCACAACTTTTGAAGCTAGTTTCACAAAACCAAAATTATCTGTACCACTTGTTGCACAAAACCACAAGTTTTGGTCCTAGGCCCACTTGTCATCCTCTATTGGCCCTATGCACTTTTGTGTGGCTGACATGTGGAACCGAAATTAAAAGTTTTTATGAACACTGTGGAGTCCGTGTCCATTTTAAGAAACAAATAGAGATAAATAAACTGCATGCAGAAAACATTAAAAATCACCTGAATGATGTGAATGTCTGCTGTAACTCATTTTTCTGTTTGCATAGGTTGAAAATTCTATAACATTATAAGAAGAATGTTCCAAATTAAGAACACTGTTTGCTTCTGATATCGTTCTGTCTCCGTTTCTGAATGTTTTTATGATGAAACTCTGTTATTTGTGAACGTTTCACTGCACTGTAATCTTTGACCACTTTTTGTATGGAACAATCAAAATATGAACACCATGGTCCTTCAATAGATATTTAAGTGGCGCGTGTGCTTATATATCACAGAACTTCAGGCTTGGCACATTTACGGTGGCTGGTGGTCTGGACATCCTTATGGAGAGTGATGTCCACTTCTGCACTACATACCCGTATCTCTCTTGCATTCGCTTCAGGATCTCGGTCATATTATTGTGCATGGCATGGTCATTCCTAGCTACATCAGCTGCTTCGTCGTTCTTTCTGTTGAGTTCACTTTTGTGAGCAAGTTCACCATATCTGTATTATGACTCATCTTGAGAATTATGTTTCGAATGGTGTTGTGATCTTGTTTTGTGTACTATACGTCGGAGATGCTCTTAGATTGAACTCTGTGTGAGACACATTTGGAGTGTGACATGTTGCTCCTAGTTTGATCCTCGTTCAAAGAGCAATGTGAGGAGGATCCTGAATGGGGTGTCGTGAGAAGAAAGAAGGAAGAGCGTATGCCAACTTGTCACGATAGGTCATATATAACGTAAGATTTCGTAGAAATCTTTTGACATGAAGGCACCTCTGCCCTCCGTGTTCGCATTTCGAATGAACGACCTACCGATCCATGTATAGAAAGGCATGCATGCATAATCATTGAGGCAACGCCTTCTCTCTCTTTTACAAACGCTAGTACACTACCTTGGTGTGTGCTTCAAAGAATTCATCTGATGTTTACAAACTGGAGAAGATTGTGGTCACTCAAAAGGCTGTTGTGTTCAAGGCCTGGCAGGCAGCATTGACGGCCGCAGACGGCGAGCCCAAGTGCGACACCCCGTGTCACTGGAATTCAAATCGGTGCAAACCAAACTAAGCCAAAGATGAAATCCGATCAAATTAAAAATCTCGAAATTCAAAATTCAAACAAGTTCAAACCCATGTCTGTGAAGCAACTCGACTTTTTTTGTAACAACTTGACCTAGCAAATAATCCTGGAGATTGCCCTTCTCAAATTAGAATTTTGGAGAATTTTTGGAGATTTTTGAAATTTATTTTGATGCTCAAAAAAATCCCCAAAGTTCCAAAAATGCCTAAATTTGTTTGGCTGCCATTTCAATTCTATTTCGAATTGAGATGTGCCTGTTATGGCACTGGAAACACCTTTTCATCCTCTTTCGAATGCAAACAGTTTCATCCTTTTTGGAGGTCATTTGCTAGTTCGATCTGAGCGTCAAAGTTTGGGGAAAAACGAAGTTTGAATAAATC
>LAPY01004470.1:7457-18049 GCA_000970635.1 Eragrostis tef | reverse complement strand
CGACGAGCAGGACGAGGGACTCGGCGTCGCCGCTGCCGTAGAGCTGCGCGAGGACGGCGCTGCTGAGGCCGACACGAAGCCCTTGAGCAAGCCCAGCACGGCGCCGCGGCATTTCTCCTGGAAGTTGCGCGCGCTGGTGCTGGCGAACGCCTGCGAGCGGACCCCGTGCATACGTACGTACGCGCACACGTGGCCGGCGGTGAGGGAGAGGTACACGTACACCATGAGGTTGAGCAACCTGGCCGGGACGCCGACGTTGCTGCCCAGGTCCTTGAAGAAGGCCAGCGTGGCAACCGCGCGCTGGCAGTAGCCCAGCGCCGAAACGCGGACTTCGTGCCCGGCTCGGCGTCGCAGAGCCTTCCGGCGACGCGCACGTCGAGCACCTAGGCGCCGACGCACCGAGGTTGTAGAGAGAGCGTGGGGTAGCGCCGGAGCCCGAAAAGCTGGGAGACGACGGCGTAGAGCAGCACGCGGCCACTGCGCGCCGAAGCAGAAGCCCGACGAGCACGGACGCCGCTTAGAGCTAGCCGTCCCGCGGCGCCCCGAGCGCGACGAGGAGGTGGCCGGCGCAGGCTGCGGGCAGCACCGCCGTGAGCTTGAGCGGCCGCCGGATTTGTGAGTGTGTGACTGTGCACAGCAAGCTGCGGCAGTTCTGCACTCCTCTCGGGATGGAATTCTCTCTCACAGGCAAAGTACAAGCATAAACATTGTACGCGCAAAGTCTTTTTAAAATGTTACTAGCACATTTCTGCTTTTGAAATGTTAGCACATACACGTAGCGAGCAACATAACAGCAAAGCTAAAAGAGGGATATTTACCATCCACCCTGCAAATTGTATATACGAAGAAAAGGCGATTCGCTTCTCCGATCAGGGCCGATGAATCCTCCGATCCCTGGCAATTCGCCTCTCCATCTCCATCGTCTCCATGTTCTTTTCTCTTGGCAAAAATCAGTTCAATGTGGCCCGGAAGAAAAATTCAGAAACTGACAAAATTTTTCCCAACCACGTCATCTGATCAACTGCAGGCCGCAGTAAACAGAGCTGCAATGCAATGCAACCCGCGTCGTACTGGTTCTTGACCAAGTCAAACGTAGGCATTCCTTTGACCTCCGTTGACTCTGCCTCGGCTTCCTTAGGTTGGCCGCTGTTCTGCTGCCACTGCCACGGAGCCTCCATCCTCCATCGGGCGACTCAGCCGCCGCGTCCCTGAACCTTGGCGTATGTGTCGCCCCTGTAGAACTCCCTCGTCCACCACACCAACACGAGCGACACGAGCGCGCCGGCCGGCCACCGTGACGGCGGTGATGATGAGGAACGGCGCGCCATCCTGAAGCACTCGCCGCCGACGCACGCCTTGTCGGCGTCGTAGAGCTCCCCGCGACTCGCACGTTGAGCAGGTACGCGCCGACGGGGCTGGCGAGTCACGGCGCCGAGGTTGTAGAGCGTGGGGTGTCGCCGGAGCCCGAACAGCTAGCTAGCTAGCTAGCTAGCTCGGAGACGATGCCGTAGAGCAGCGGCGCGTGGCCAGAGCAGGCGGCTACCAGCACTGCCGTGAGCATCAACGGCCGCGGTCCGGCGCCGCGACAGAAGCAGCGGCGACGCGGCCGACGTGGTTCCAGACGCTGATGAGGGAGACGAACGTGTCGATGCATGGTTTTGCGAGGGTACCTGCCTGCCTGATCTGGCCCAATGCTGTCGATCGCCGTCAGCGAGGTGATGGCGACGAACAGCACCAGCATGTCCACGCTCACCAGTCACCAGCACTCCTCCCCGTGCGCGGGTGGGTTGAACGCGTGTCGCGGGAAGGAGCCGATCAAGGCAAGAGGAAGTGCGATGCAGTATGGAGTGTAAATTAAGACTCTAGAGTGTCATTTGCACACGAAGAACTGAACCGTCACCAATCAACGGTGTCATGAAGCCGGGCCGTCGCCTTACATGTGGTGATCTGAAAAATATATAGAGAAAAGGAAGATCGATGTGAATCGTCAAACGATTTTGCTGTTGACTAAGTCACGGACGGCACCAAGTAGAGACGTTGCAGTCATCTCTCGCCGTCGTCGCGTAGCATCTGCTGCCTGCTGGCTGCCATCGAGTGCATCCATGTACCAGTGATCTCCTTAAACGGAGAAGAAAAATTCAGTCAGTGATGTTGTCACATGTAAGGCGATTGTTACTGCATTTGAATCGTGAAATACTGAAATATGGTATAAGCAGGCCAAAAAGGCTCTTTCTAAAACAAAAAATACTGAAATATGGCGGGAAGCTGCTGACGGCTGAGCCTGGAAGTGGAAGCAGGGGAAAGAGCTAAGAAACAGAGGAAGCAGGGCGCCTCTGATGTACCAGTATGACCAGTACCTTTGTTCTATTTCTATATACACGCATTTGAGAAAATGAACGCTACTTTTCATTTCTGAAAATATTTTTGGTGTGGCAAAACAGGTTTTTTTTTTTCAATTTGTGCGGTAATATCTTTCTAACAATGTTTTCCTAGGAAATCTGAATTGAAATGTTTACAGCGAAAATTTGAAAGTTTTGAGGGCTTGGATTACACCCTGGATACATTTATGGCTATCCGTGTATTTTACTCGAATGATATAGGAAGCAAGCAAACGTAAATTTGCATAGTCCTTACCTTTTTGTCTCTACATACTTTATGCTAAATCCAGCAACTAACACCTGTACCCAGTTACTGCAACAGCTTACAATGCAAACGAATTTCTCACGTTTTCTTCCCAAGTTATCAACTAACCAAGGACTAAAAAGAAAAGGCAGTACTCCTAGTGAACGGCCAATGAGCTTGAAAGACCAGTGATAGCCAAATGGCGACCGGCAGTACCATGCTAGCTGGTGTATGGAATGAATCCAAATTTCTATTGTCACGTTCGTTGCACCATGTTTGGCTGCGTGTCCAATTTCTACCATACTCTTCTTAGTATCACGATATTCTTTTTTTTTTTGCGAGGGAGTATCACAATATTCTTCTTTGGTTAATACAAAGATACACAATTCTTTTGTATACCCTTGCAATAATTAATTTTATCTATAGTCTCATTTTGCAGGTGGTACTAAGATCTTCGTAGTTTAGCTTGAGAAGACCAAGAAAAACTAAAGCTTAGGAAAGTAAAGAGATCATATCTTAATATATACGTACTATTAGCAGTTTACCACATGTATGTTAGTTTTTTTTTATTAAAAAAATAGATATTGGGTTGCTCTCCTGAAATCAAGATTTTACCATCTTGTCTTGTAAACTCTATTCATCAACTTTACACCTCACTCAAGTACAAATAAAACGAGTAGTATGTGAATATGGAAACAAAATGAGTCGATGAATATGGAAACAAACTCTGATGTTCTTTTTAAAACAAGCCAAACGTGCTGTGAAAAACATGTATTAACACACATGACAACCCAACCAAAATTCTCCCACAAAAAAGAGAGAGAGAGGCAAAAATAGCTCACCATTTTTAGTCTCCCTAATTTCTCCAAGAAATATATGCACTTCATCCCTCAGAGCCATCTTATTTCCATTTTCTTCCCATCAACGCCTCAAAACACCAACCCCCGCTCTCTCCGCCCCGCGAGCGCCACCACCATTCCGCTCGCAAGAAAAGGCAGAGAGCTCCCGGAAGAGCTCCCCGCCACCGGCTTCCCCTTCCCCTCTCCCCGCGATCGCGCCGGCGTCACAGCCGCGGTCGGGTCGCCGGGTTCGCCGCTGGTCCGGTCCGGGCCTCCCATGGCGTCGCCGGAGCATGAGGCGGCGGTGGCCGCCGCCGTCGTGGAGGACGTGATGCGGCTGCACGGGGAAGGAGGGTCCGGAGCCGGAGTAGGAGGAGGGGAAACGGTGGGGGCCTGGAGGAACATCGACATTGCCTGGCGCAAGTCGGAGGAAGCCGGTGAGTTGTTTTCTTGATTTGGTTGAACCTAGCTGCAGGACAAGAGAAAAAAATGAATGCATGTTCTGATGCTGGAATTAGCTCGAATAGTGTAGTCATGGTCTCTTATTGGCAACATCTTTTTTTTTCCTTTTGGAATCGGAGGTTAGCCTGTTCTCAAAAAAAAAAAAAAAAAAGGTTAGCCTGTACTCAAAGAGCGAGCAGGAGGTGGCGGTGCCCGCCGCCGTCGTGGAGGACGTGATGCGGCTGCACGGGGAAGGAGGGTCCGGAGCCGGAGTAGGAGGAGGGGAAACGGTGGGGGCCTGGAGGAACATCGACATTGCCTGGCGCAAGTCAGAGGAAGCCGGTGAGTTGGTTTCTTGATTTGGTTGAGCCTAGCTGCAGGGCAAGAGGAAAAAATGAATGCATGTTCTGATGCTGGAATTAGCTCGAATAGTGTAGTCATGGTCTCTTATTGGCAACATCTTTTTTTTTCCTTTTGGAATCGGAGGTTAGCCTGTTCTCAAAAAAAAAAAAAAAGGTTAGCCTGTACTCAAAGAGCGGCATGATTCAAGATGATTGCAATAGTTTTTTCTGCTAATAATTTTGGAGAAATGTGTTTGATTTTTAGTTTCCTTCAGTAGTAATTTTATAGAACAATTCCATTTTACAACATGAAAGGTACATTTCCCCAAAATTTTGTCAAACGGTACATAAAAGGTGTTGCACTTAGTTTGCTTAAGTTTTGCACCTATCTCTTTGATGCTAGTTGATGCTATGTATTCTTTTTAAATTTCAGCACATAGTTATGTGCTGCAATGATTCCTAGTTGTTAGCTATCTGCCTTTATGTTTCGACATTCTTGAATATAAAGAAGGGTAATGGCCAACGGGACCAAACTGCAGTTTATTGGTGGCTACTTTGATGTTCTTTGTGGTTGTCATGGCAAGGAAATGATCTTAAGAAGGATGTGCCTCTGCTCACATATGCATAGTCTGCCTGTATTTATTTAAGAAAATATGATGACTGCTGATCCACTAAGACTCCAAACAATGCTATTCTTCTGACCGACCTCATTACATAAAGCCATTAGGCTTCTATGAAACTTTAGTGGTGTCTTTTGATGTGAAGACATATATCTTGTTGTTAGAATAACCAGGCCTTCGGAATAACTGCTTCATTTTATTTGAGAAATGCAGCAATAAGAAGGTATGAGGCAGCCAACTGGTTACGAAGGATAGTTGGGGTCGTATGTGCGAAGGACCTTGCAGAAGAGCCTTCTGAGGAGGAATTTCGGCTTGGCCTGAGGAATGGCATTATTCTCTGCAATGCACTCAATAAAGTTCAACACGGCACGGTGCCGAAGGTTTCATTTCTGTCCTTCGGCTCTTTAATATCTCATTTTCTAATTGGGGATTTTGCATGCTAACTATGGCGCTTCTAGGTTGTGGAGGTACTATCTGATTCTACAGTCCCTACAGATGGTGCAGCTCTCTGCGCATATCAGTACTTTGAAAATGTGCGGAACTTCGTCATGGGCCTACAAGACTTGGGACTTCCAACATTTGAGGCATCAGACCTCGAAAAGGTGACATTGTTGTTTCATTTAGATTTTTCACACCGAATTAAGACCCTTTTGTCTGACCATTATAATTTGAGCATGATTTTTGGATTATTCTATGAATTGATTTTTTTTTTCATCTACCATGTCAACTATAGGGTGGAAAAGGTGTTCGAGTTGTAGACTGTGTTCTTGCACTGAAGTCATTTAGCGAAGCTAAACAAGGGGGGAAACAATCTTCATCATTTAAACATGGTGGTACTGTAAAGCCTTTGTCTGGAAAATACTTCGTACGCAAGAATGCCGAACCTTTCATGAAGGCAATGATAAGGAGTCACTCAGCTGAGCTGCTTAGGGATGGCATATCACAGGAGCAAATAGGTCTTGATTTTTCTCTTGAATCTACTGAAACAGTAAGTCTATTTCTAGTTCTTATTTTCCATTAGGCAGCTTCCCTTTGATTTTTAGTTATGGCCATCTTCTTGGCTGTAGGCGGCAGAGTCCATCCGAATGCTTGTTCAAACGGTTCTCACAGACAAGAAACCAGAAGAAGTTCCATCGGTGAGCATATCATGTAAATGGTAAGTTTTGCAACGTGTTTTATGGAGATGAATATTTACAATTGGGACTCTGGTATTTGCAGATTGTTGAATCACTCTTGTGCAAAGTTATTCATGAATTTGAGCAGCGTATTGCAAGCCAGAATGGTTTGGTATATCACCTCACATTTTTGCTAAGCTTGTTCTTATGAACGTTTACCTTCATCTAAAATGATTGCATAGCTGAACTAATAAAGAACTCTTAACAGGTGACAGACACTATTGACACTAATGAGAGTAAGTCATTATGCAGAACAGACTCGCCACAAACGGAGACGCCTGCCTGTGATCTGGAGAAGGTATCCACCTTATGTCACCTATGGGAATAACTGTATGATCTTATAGTGCGGTAAAATGTATAGCTATCCAGAACTTTTCATCTAGGCATGCTTTGTAAAGGTGGGCGAAGAAGACGATAATGTGGTGCACACGAAGGAAGATGTCAACACAGCAACACTAAATGATGATTCTCCTGAAAAAATTGTACAACCAAAGCTGGAAACAAACTTTGATCAACAACACAAACAGATCCAGGTTTTCAACATGTAATGTTCTTTCGTGTGTTTCTATAATGCATCTGAACTATATTCATATGACTTTTGAGACTGGCTGTAGGATTTGAAAAACAACATTTCCACCATTAAGTCTGGGATGGAGGACTTCAAATTGCTGTACTCTGAAGACCTTACGAAGCTTGGTATATTGACCACAATTTCTATTATTATAATCCTAACTTTTATGATTGTAACCTTCTACTTTGTTCTTAACTCTCGGTCTGATTCATATTGTTTTATTAGGCAATCATTTGCGTGTTATTTTGCATGCTGCTTCTGGGTACCATAAGCTTGTTGAGGAGAATCGCAAGCTGTACAATCAAATACAAGATCTTAGAGGTATTATTTTTTTTTCAGTCATATGAAATGAAGATGCATACCATTTTCCCACAATGCAACATCCTGACAATTCATTTCATTCTTTTTCACCAGGAAATATTAGAGTATATTGTCGAGTGAGGCCTTTCCTTCCTGGAAAGGTAAGTTCCTCAAGCAGTGTTGATGGAACAGAAGATAGAACCATCACAGTCATAGTACCATCAAAATATGGAAAAGATGCACGGAAGTCTTTTACTTTCAATAGGGTGTTTGGACCCTTAGCCACACAAGGTTATAGTCACAAGTTTCTCCATTAGGCTATTTCTTTCAAAATAGATTAGGTGTTTGGTAGTTAACTGACAAATTCTTTCGATTAGTGCAGAGGAGGTCTTTCAAGACATGCAACCTTTGATCCGTTCTGTTCTCGATGGCTTCAATGTTTGTATATTTGCTTACGGTCAAACTGGATCGGGGAAGACCTTCACAATGGTGCTCAACCTGTCAATATTTATTTCGTACATTAGTAATTGGATTTTTCTTAACACCAAACTATCATTTTGTGTTTCTGTAGAGTGGTCCTAAAGTTTTGACAGATGAAGGGCTTGGTGTCAACTATAGAGCACTAAATGACCTATTCAGTATCCAGAAGCAGAGGAAGGATACATTTTGTTATGAAATTTCTGTTCAGATGATTGAGATCTACAATGAGCAAGTCAGAGACCTCCTTCAGAATGGTGGAAACAAGAAATATCCTTTTCTACTTAATTGAATTTTAATATTGATGCATATGACTAATATTCTTTTTGATGATTTATTGCATTTCCTTAACGCCAATAAACGTTAGAAATTCGAAATAGTTCACAAAAAGGCCTTGCAGTTCCAGATGCGAACATAGTTACAGTCACATCAACATCTGATGTGATCGAATTGATGGATCTTGGACAGAAAAATCGTGCAGTTTGCTCCACTGCCATGAATGACCGTAGTAGTCGCTCCCATAGGTTTGACCTTGCCATACCCACCTTTACGCCAAATAACTCTGAACTTTCTGTTTTCATTAACTTCTCCTAATGGTTGAAGAACTCATTTGCAGTTGTCTGACAGTTCATGTTCAAGGACGAGACTTAACTTCAGGAACTGTCCTACGAGGTTGCATGCATCTGGTGGATTTAGCTGGCAGCGAAAGAGTTGATAAATCTGAAGTTGTAGGAGACAGGCTGAAGGAGGCACAGCACATAAATAAGTCACTGGCAGCACTAGGAGATGTGATTGCTTCCCTTGCTCATAAAAACACTCATGTTCCTTACCGAAACAGCAAGCTAACTCAATTTTTACAGGACTCTCTTGGTAACTCCAAAGATCCTTATCCGTAGTTTGCAACTTGGTGCAAAAGTTTCGTGATATGATATTTAGTTTCCATGTTCAGGAGGACAAGCAAAAACGTTGATGTTTGTTCACATAGCTCCGGAACCAGATGCCGTTAGTGAATCCATAAGCACTTTGAAGTTTGCTGAGCGAGTGGCAACTGTTGAACTTGGAGCAGCGAAGTCAAACAAGGAAGGAGCAGAAGTTAAAGAGCTAAAAGAACAGGTTCATATGCCATATCCATTTTGCAGCTCTATTAATCTCACTTGGCTAGACATCAATATCTTTTGCAACTTCAGCTAACCTCTCTATTATTGCAGATTGCTTGCCTCAGGGCAGCACTGGCTAGAAAGGATGGAGAAAGTGATCACATACGAAGCACACAATCAAGCCCAGATATTTACAAAATGAGGATGAGTAATGCATCTCATGCATCGAGGCACTCAGCGGAGGAAGATGGAAATGTAGAGGTATTCACTTGTCTGGGCCAAAATTCACAACAATGTCCTTTCTATTTACCACAACAGAAATGGAAGCAATAAATATTTAGTATCCTAAGTTTCATTCAACTCAAGGAAGTATTCGGAAAATATAATTTAGTCCACCTTAATAATCCTTAAAGATCCCGAACAATGGTGCTTCAAGGCAGAAGATGCCGAACTTTGAAGTGTCAAGCATCCTTGTACACAATGATCCATCTTCATGGCTTGATACATGTAATGGTGTTTCAGAAGGAACCAGCCTTGGGGGACTGGGCTGACCACTCCCACTTCGGGAGCAGCAATTCCCTGCCAGAATTAGGACCTGATGGGACACAAGATCTACCCTTCTATCAAAGAAGCAGTCCGGAACAACAATGGAGTTGGTCTGGGTCTGTTGCAACCGAGGATTCCGACGATTTTGAGGTTGCAACTAGCTGCTCGTCAGAACAAGATTGCGTGCGCCCAGCCAGTGCCCCCAAAGCTTCAGGTATTGCCAATGGAGGTGCCTCAGCGAGAAGGAAAGGCCAAGCCAAGAGTTTGAAAAGTTCAGACGTCAGGTAATCAAGTTATGTTGATAACCTTGAATTTGTCCTAGAAACTAACATATATATTAAGCACATCTATTCTGAATTATGATGTCTTATAAAATCCTATAGAGGTGCAAATCCTGGCAAAAAGACATCACCATTACAAAAGAAGCTGAGTGGTCCATCTCCAACGCCTATCAAGAAGGGGGCAGTTGAGGGAAAAAGAACTCCAAATGGCAAAGTGACAGCCAAGAAGTAGGCCATCCAGGTGAAGCTTGATTTCGTTGTGACCATCTTCGCCTCGATCAGTGCTTGATAAACATGTTGATCTTGCCGAATGATGCATGTTGATACTGGGCAGATGAATGTGTCAGTCCTCTTGATAGGATACAGGGTCGTCAGATATGTTGTGCTTCACTGTACATCATTCATTCATTTGCTGCGGTATGGATAGATAGGAAAGAGGTCAGAAAGACCTTGACGGTTGGAAGAGATTATCACTGAAATGAAATTCTCTTTCCCAGTGTACGAATGATGAGGACCGAAATTTCTTTTTTCTTGCTCCAGGTTGAAACACCTAAGGAACTAGCCCCAGGCAGACAACAATAATAGGAAAGAACAGGGCCCAAATGCAGTGCTACTTCTGTGAATCACGTCATGAGTACATTACTGTCGTAGACTCGTATGTGCAATGACTGCGTAACTGAAGAAGAAGAAGCTGTGGCTCAGAAATTTAGCACCCACTTTAGCCTTTGGCTGGATCAGTAACAACCAGTTTTGTAGCTGAAAATGTAGGCGTCCGCTTGATCTGAATCTCATGATCAGTTATCTGCACCGCGGACGCGCGTGTTAAATCTGAATTGCATTCAGAACAGGGTGAACATTGATGTGATACATATGCGCGGCAAGAATATACATGCGTTGTAGATGCAGAGAAGTCTTCCGGACCGAGGCCCATGAGGCCATGACATGCGCCAGGCTACTCTGCTTCTCCTCCAGTCACTGTTCGTGCGTCGACATACACACGCGCGAGCGCGAGAGATGGCCGTGAGTGACTTGCGGCGGCGCTCGATTGTGTTCCGGGCGCGCGCCATGTATGTCCGCCAAGCACACGGCCGGCTTCGCCATCGCCATGCCCGGCCGAGCGGCGTGCGCCATGCATGTCCGGCAGCCGTTCAGCTCGATCCGTCGCCTCCAGCCCTGCACAACGGCAAAGAATCAAAAGGGTACGGGATCCAGGAAGGAATAAGAAGGAGAGGAACGCAGGCGGAGACGGGCGGCAGGAGGAAGCGGCGGCGCTCCAACAAGC
>LAPY01004467.1:20106-34198 GCA_000970635.1 Eragrostis tef | reverse complement strand
CCGACGCGCGCAGTGAGAGAGAGGAGGCTGACAGGTGGGCCCGGCCGGTTTTCGCATTTTCCCGAATTTAAATCCAGCAAAGTTCAGCGAATTAAAAAGAGTACTCCCGGCGCTCAAAAAATTATGAACAATTCTAGAGACTAAGATACAGGAACCAGCTACAACTTCCTTTTTGGGTTGATGCAGTTTTGAGCTTTGGAATTTGAATTAAAAATCGAGGAACAGCACGATTTGCAAGGAGTTCACTAAATTTTTAGAGGTACTTCCCGAATTGGAAAAATTCTGGAAAATTCTCCAAAATTCTCATTTGACATTGGCTATCTCCAGGATTTTTGGTTGGGTCAAGTTGTTACAGAAAATGTTGACTTCCTTCTCAAGCCTAGGTTTGGCACTTGTTTGAACAAATGATTTCGAATTTGAATTTGAATCAGTTTCGTGTTCAGTTCAGTTTGGGCATGAGCGCTAGCAGGGATTTTAGTGACACGGGGTGTCACATGCTCCTCTCCTGGAGAGGCTCCTTCTGTGGAGGACACAGCGCCGTCGTGCTGGAGGCAACAAGTTCTCGAGGATCAAGATTGGCAATGCACCCAAACTGAGCATGCTTGGATACTGGCACCCTGGACAGCATGAACTGCAGATTGGCGACACCATCATCGAGGAGGGCACCAAGGTGACCCCAAGCACCATCATCCCGAGCGTCCAGACCTTGGCTTTGGATGTGCATTTCGAGGTCTGCAATGAGGTCCAGGCAGTGCCTTCCTTCCTCAAGTGTTTTCCCAACGTCAAGACGCTCCATGTTAAAGTAAATCATCTCAACCTTGCTTGCTTGATTTGGTATTTTGCATCACTGGCACCGGTACCTTGGTATCATGATCAATTAATTTGTTGCTGTAAGAATCATAACCATATATGCTTTGATTTACTTTGCAGTCTATGAAAGTCGATAGGCCCACTGGAAAGGTGAAGCTCAATTTCTGGCTTGAGGCTTGCCCTGTTGAATGTGTCCAGCATGTCAAGAAGTTAGTGATCCATGAGTTTAAGGGGAACAAAAATGAGCATGCTTTCGTCAAGTTCATTGGAGAGACAGCACCAGCGCTGGAGAAGGTGGTGATTATGCTGTGCCCTCAATCTTTCTCTTCAAGAAATGGTCTCAATGCCAGGATGAAGCCTTTTACTGCTGTGAAATGGGCCAACAAAATCATGGAGCAGATCTACTTCAAGTTTCCATCCGATCCCACTCCTTGGAGTTTCAGCATGGCAGTGGATGTTTCATGCAGGGACCCTTTTGACCTTATGAGCGCTGTCTAAGGTAGCAGCTATCTATGCGTACCTAAGCAACTAATTATAAATGTCTGTTCTAGAATATTTGGAAGGTTTGGATGCATGGATTGCTGGAAGTGTTTATGTATGTTAGTTTGAGACTTCATCCTGCTAAAACCTACCGTTGTTTTAACTTGGTACTATTTGGGAGGCATCAATTGCTACCTACATTTTATCTTTATTTATGGTGTTTGTTGTCATGTTTGTTTGCTCACCATATTTGTTGTATGGATGCTTGATTGTTCATTGTGGACAAAGCTACCGATGCATGGTGTTGTGGATTGGTTGCACTACTAATCTGTTATGTTCTGTGATTCTCAAAAAAAAAAAATCTGTTATGTTCTGCAGTTATTGAAGGAGGGCTGGTTAATTGCCATGCATTATGCAGTGGTATGGATCTATCACTGCTTATTTTGGCTCCAACTCCATAGCATATTTTATCAACATTTCTTTTTGCTTGGAGTATGTAGTGGTATGCATCCTGTTGGACATGCTGATTTTTTCTGAGCAGCGAGTAGTATACGTGGCCAAATGGACGGCCCGGCCCATACGTCATCAGGCCGGCACGACCCGTTTGTTAGATGGGCCGTGCCGTTCCGCGGCACGGCACGGTCTGGCGTTCGTTAATCGTGTCGGGCCAGCCCATTAAGCACGATGGGCCCATCTATAAGGATTGCCCATCAAGTCTATATAGCTCTATTTTAGAATTAAAATGATGCAAAATAATAAGGTATAGGAGATTTGAACCCAAAACCTCATGAATATGAAGCAAATGTCTTACCACTAGACCATAATACCTTAGTTATACATAAAAAAATAAAATTATATTTAATGTTTTCTTAGATGGGCCGTGCCGTGCCGCCCACTGGGCTACCTCGGCCCAAGCACGGCCCACTGCTTCGTGCCGTGCCGGCCTAGCCCGAAGTTTGGTGGGCCGTGCCTTGCTTGGCCGGGCCAAAATGGTAGCGTTTCGTGCCGTCCATTTTTGCCCGCCCGTTTGGACATCTATAGCGAGTATTTATTATGGCTTGAACTTTATGCCAATGCTTGTACCACTCTCGCCGCCTAGGTTCAAAGTTCGGCTCACAATTAATTATTTGTAGGCTTTGCATCAAATTGTGGTTCGTTAAATTACTAGGATAGCAGTAAGTTGACTGATTTCTTGTGATATTTAGAGATATGCCTACCATTGTTGCTGATACAAGTTTTTTTTTTAATAAAACTTATTTTTTCTTCTGTTGATGAGAAGAAAGGTCATGTTTGCGACTGTTTTTTTTTCGTTCTTTTGTTCGGCTTGAGTTGCTCTGGCCAATTTTCCTCTTGGTGGAGTTAAACAAGCTGCAATGTTCCAAAGCAACATGAAGACAATTTTTACGTGAATAAAGAACCATTATGCAAACTTCATCCAACTAAGATACCTTAAGAAATTTAAGATATTAAGCTGTATTGAGTTCTAAATGGTAGAAAGATAAGAAATTATCAGCCCTTGAAAAGTAGCAAAGCTTTTTTCATTGTATAAGCCAATTGTTTGAAGGTGGTTGTTCTGTGGCATTGGACCTGGATCTGAATTTGTAAACAGTTATTAAAAAGCACGTAGCTGATCATTGGACGACACAACCTTCTGACAACAAAATTCATTCTCAATCTAGCTTCTAACTGCATCACGTCATTAGTGTGGATTCCATAATCATGTAAACGAAGAAAATATCCCCTAGAAGCGGTCTTTGAGTTGAAAGGCATGCATGAATTTTGCTGCCGTGCCCATGAACGTCTGTATATGGGCATCGATCAGAAAGAAAGTTGGAGATTCTAAGTTCGACCTATTCCACTCGTATATACTCGTATACATGGAGACAGGGTCCGAGAATTAGATCAGCATAATTAGCATTTTAATACACACAAAAGTAATGGATAATGCGTGTACAGAAGGCAACACGCAATGTGTGAAACCTGAAGTAAATTAACATGTACTGCGGGCCAGCATAACAACTGAAATGCCATATTTGGTATCTGATGACTATTCTATGAAGTATAAAACACACAAAAGAGTAAAAATGGTAGCTCAACCCACATATATACCAGCACCATTATGATAAACCATTCAGCTTTGAAAACTCCAGCGTGCAAATCTTATTCGGTTGCTTGAACAGAACGAGTCCTAAGCTTGAGTTGCTGCTGCATTCGGTTAGGGATGCTGCCGAGCGCCACCTGCATGAGGGCACTCCGGAACCTCTTTACCCGACCAGATCTGACAATTATCCGGTGAATAGCCGAAACGGGGCCAAACATCTCCCTATCCCGCCTTCAGTTCCATCTACAACCTTGATTAACATATAATGTGAAGATACCACGGCTGACACTGGTTCCCTTATCTCGCGGTACAAACTGGTACCATCCAGCTCTGGGTATAAAAACACATTAATGCACAAAATATTACATTATTTAGCCTTCCACGATAGGAAAGCAGAGGGTGATATGTCAATTTTCAGCGGGGTAAGAAAAGAATGAGGGTAAAACTACTACAAACAGAAGATCGTGCCAAACATGTTGTGCATCTTGCCGAAGAACTTGATAGGGTGGTGGTGCCCTTGGTGGTGTGCGCGAGGTGGCGACTGTGGCTTCTGCTTCTTCTTCCTCCTCAATTGGAAGAACTGCTGCATGATTTCTGAGCACTCTGATGAAAGGACACCGCGCCTTATGCTTATCTTTGGATGGAAAGGGTGGATAGGCCCGGTGGTCTGGCTCTGGTTTGCTGAATCCAATGTGCTTGTCTGTCCATCGCCAGGGAAAAGCCTATAAAGCAAGCGTACGGGTAGCTTTCAGTTTACAAATCAAACTGTGATAAATCAAGCATGTAGAGTCAACAAAAACATATGGTAAGATGAGAGCCCTTGGTACTAATGTACTTATTCAAGCAGTCCACTTGTACATAAATTAGCACGCAACACATAAATATCTTGTATTGATAAATCCTTGTGTCTCTACTTAAGTGGAAAATTATGGCACCTGTCAATTGGAAAACAAGTTTTACCCGATCCCTGTTGTTATTAATGATCTAACCAACGGGTTGCCAAACAGCATTAGGAAAGCTTCAGTGCTCTTGTATAGCCTTCTGGCCAATTTTCCTCTTGGTGGAGTTAAACAAGCTGCAATGTTCCAAAGCAACATGAAGACAATTTTTACGTGAATAAAGAACCATTATGCAAACTTCATCCAACTAAGATACCTTAAGAAATTTAAGATATTAAGCTGTATTGAGTTCTAAATGGTAGAAAGATAAGAAATTATCAGCCCTTGAAAAGTAGCAAAGCTTTTTTCATTGTATAAGCCAATTGTTTGAAGGTGGTTGTTCTGTGGCATTGGACCTGGATCTGAATTTGTAAACAGTTATTAAAAAGCACGTAGCTGATCATTGGACGACACAACCTTCTGACAACAAAATTCATTCTCAATCTAGCTTCTAACTGCATCACGTCATTAGTGTGGATTCCATAATCATGTAAACGAAGAAAATATCCCCTAGAAGCGGTCTTTGAGTTGAAAGGCATGCATGAATTTTGCTGCCGTGCCCATGAACGTCTGTATATGGGCATCGATCAGAAAGAAAGTTGGAGATTCTAAGTTCGACCTATTCCACTCGTATATATGGAGACAGGGTCCGAGAATTAGATCAGCATAATTAGCATTTTAATACACACAAAAGTAATGGATAATGCGTTTAAAGAAGGCAACACGCAGTGTGTGAAACCTGAAGTAAATTAACATGTACTGCGGGCCAGCATAACAACTGAAATGCCATATTTGGTATCTGATGACTATTCTATGAAGTATAAAACACACAAAAGAGTAAAAATGGTAGCTCAACCCACATATATACCAGCACCATTATGATAAACCATTCAGCTTTGAAAACTCCAGCGTGCAAATCTTATTCGGTTGCTTGAACAGAACGAGTCCTAAGCTTGAGTTGCTGCTGCATTCGGTTAGGGATGCTGCCGAGCGCCACCTGCATGAGGGCACTCCGGAACCTCTTTACCCGACCAGATCTGACAATTATCCGGTGAATAGCCGAAACGGGGCCAAACATCTCCCTATCCCGCCTTCAGTTCCATCTACAACCTTGATTAACATATAATGTGAAGATACCACGGCTGACACTGGTTCCCTTATCTCGCAGTGCAAACTGGTACCATCCAGCTCTGGGTAAAAAACACACTAATGCACAAAATATTACATTATTTAGCCTTCCACGATAGGAAAGCAGAGGGTGATATGTCAATTTTCAGCGGGGTAAGAAAAGAATGAGGGTAAAACTACTACAAACAGAAGATCGTGCCAAACATGTTGTGCATCTTGCCGAAGAACTTGATAGGGTGGTGGTGCCCTTGGTGGTGTGCGCGAGGTGGCGACTGTGGCTTCTGCTTCTTCTTCCTCCTCAATTGGAAGAACTGCTGCATGATTTCTGAGCACTCTGATGAAAGGACACCGCGTCTTATGCTTATCTTTGGATGGAAAGGGTGGATAGGTCCGGTGGTCTGGCTCTGGTTTGCTGAATCCAATGTGCTTGTCTGTCCATCGCCAGGGAAAAGCCTATAAAGCAAGCGTACGGGTAGCTTTCAGTTTACAAATCAAACTGTGATAAATCAAGCATGTAGAGTCAACAAAAACATATGGTAAGATGAGAGCCCTTGGTACTAATGTACTTATTCAAGCAGTCCACTTGTACATAAATTAGCACGCAACACATAAATATCTTGTATTGATAAATCCTTGTGTCTCTACTTAAGTGGAAAATTATGGCACCTGTCAATTGGAAAACAAGTTTTACCCGATCCCTGTTGTTATTAATGATCTAACCAAGGGGTTGCCAAACAGCATTAGGAAAGCTTCAGTGCTCTTGTATAGCCTGTGTAAACTTTGTTTTTCTGCGTTTAATATATATCTACCACAGTAGGGGCTTCCCCTACTGTATTCCCCTCAAAAAAAAAAAGTTTCAGTGCTTATAACTGTTTATAACTGACTTCCACATGCTACCATTTTTTTCAAAACAAGTCTTTTTGTAAGTTTCAAGTACATAAAAGCTAACATTTTGTGTAGTATATGTTTATAGAAAGAGATAAAAATAACTTTAGCTCCTCTCAAATGAGTCATCTTAGGCACCTGTTGCGTAGTCTAGCATATACAGTGAAATAGCAGTTATGCCCACAACCAGGGCTCTAAATCTGGTTGTTGCCGGGACCAATCTATGGAACCAATTCTCCCCACAACATCTACTGTGAACCTGATCCCAACATTAGTGCATGATTGATTGGACTCACCCCAGTCCCCAGAAAAGATTTGCATGGTCTTATGTAGTTATGTAGATACGGGGTGTAGGATACATGCACAGATGCACCAGTAATAAGATAGTTAGGCAAATGGCCCTCCAGAGTACCCTTGCATGCTGGGGAGCTTGTCAGCATCCCTCACCAGAAAAACTGGCTGCTTCCTTGGTATTGTGATTCAAAGTTCCATCCAAAGCCTCCAAGCAATCAACTTTTCAAGTATAATTTTTTCTCCTTATTTGCATATTACAACCCAACGTATATTGATGTTCTTATCCTGTGACAGTGTTCTTGCTGTTTTCTAGAAAGTAACAAATTTTTACCATTCTGATAATTTATCCATTCCATAAACGCTAAAATTGCCTAGGCCTGACATATAACACAATGGTACTAGCACTGCTTCAACTGCCTCCTAAAAATCAGCAGCCCTCTAAGCTTCATGTATGAAAACTCCAAGGATTAAAAGGTTCAGGAATACAAAATGGCTTGATATGCAATTTCACTGACATATCCCATACCTGACCCAGCTGCCATCGGCTCCGAGAAGCTTATTTGGGGCACCCCATACCACGGTGTCGATTCTAGCTTGAAGAATAGCACCCGCGCACATGGCGCAAGGTTCCAGAGTCACATAAAGAGTTGTATCCTGCAATACTGTTGATTAGGACATCTCTAATAGGAATTGTGGTGAATTTTGAGATCAGAATGTTTTGGATTTAAAGATGGATATTTATTTCAATAAAATAACAAAGAAAACTAAAAAGCAATAATCCTCCTGATCTTAAAAAGTTATATGATCTGAATCAATCAAAGTGCAACGTGAGCTTAACACTGTGAACAAGTGCAGTTTGTAAGTATCCTTGTATTGTTAATTATACAGTTATCCATATCCGATTTCAGATGACAATCGTTAGGACGAATAACGATAATATCAAAAAGGAAGAAGATGAGTTGATAGGATGTAATTCTTTTTCTTTTTAAATGCTTCAACAGGATCAAGTCATAAAAACAGAAAGCTATGGGTGTGAAATTCTACCGCCAGGCGCCATGTCTTGAGTTTGTTAGAAGCTTCTCTTATACAAACGATTTCAGCATGGGCTGTTGAATCCCTGAGATCTTCAACTCTGAACATAAGAGGGCACACGACAGTAACCAAAAAGGCTATGTCAAACGTTTTAGGAAAAAAAATTGGTAAGCTATACAATGATACTATACTTACAGATTACAGCCACGAGCAATAATTTCTCCATTATGGACTAGTACTGCTCCAACTGGTACCTCCCAAATATCTGCAGCCCTCTGGGCTTCAAGTAAAGCTTCCCTCATGAATAACTCATCAGCCTTTCTCAGCTGAGCATCACGCTGGTATGCTTCCTCCCATTCATCAAATGTCTCTTTCAATACCTGCTTATTTCTCTGAAACATTCTCCTCTTCAATTCAGCATCTTTCCCTTCTGTTCTAATAACTTCAGGAGCCTCTTGTACAACATTCTTCTCTTCAAATCGCATGGAACCACCAACGGGTAACACTGGAGATTCTCGGATTACAGCTGAGCCTGAGGTACTATCATGTGGTGTCACTGCATGCGTTTGAGGATGTTGATAAGGAGTAATAGCACCTGAAGGATCATACATCCAATCGGCTCCATCACCGATGTGACCAGATTCGGTTGAACTGATGGTCACAGAAGGTGTGTCAGCCAGCATTCCTTTTCCAGTACTGACCTCACCAGAACCTTTTGTTGTGATCCTGGATGAAGTAGGAGCTTTATGGTCAAGTGAATGTCCTATCGTGACATCCACTGAAGTTGGTGCGCTCTCCTCTATGCTACTTCCTTTGGGCAATTCACCCACAACAGATTGTTTTAATTTTTCCCTTGATATATTCTGATCAAGCTTAGAACTTGCAGCCAACAAGTCTCCCTCAGATCGACCTACTCGAGGTATAGTACCAGCTCCTGATATATGCAAACCCTGGATACCTGTGTGCAAGTTTTCCTCATTTGGCAGTGAGACCACTCTGGATTCTGGTTCTCCACTGTGTGACTTTATCAGTTGTTGATCCTTTTCTCTGGTACTCCCATATTTCTTCCTTATGCCATCATTATCATGCTCCTGACTAGAAAGCCAACCTTCCGTAGTCTGAGAATTACCAGAACAACTTTTTTTAACTGATCTGTTACTCAAATCATGAGAGTCACCACGCTGAACCCAACCAAGACGAATTATGTCAGCAACATAAGCCCAGAGTGACTTGTGAGCCCTTTTAGCAAGAGCAGCTTCATTTTTGGGTGTCTGAGAGGCCGAGTTGGTAGCTCCGTCAGCTGAGGAACCTTCCTCCTTATCAGCCGTCTTGAATGTCTCCTGAGAAGTTGTACTCTGGACATCCCACATCTCATCTGCTGGTCCCTTCATTCGGGATCGCGACGAAGAATTTGTTATACCTTCCACCATAGATTTCTCGTTTTTCTTTCCCGAAGCAGTATCTGCATCAGAGACTCCTTTTTGGAGTTCATCAACAAACTGCCCAACATGAAACGTAGATGATTTCTCTAAGCGAGCAGCTGACTCTAGCATGCTTTCCTTGACAGACTGTCTGGCACTTGAACCACTGGGTATACTACTTCCTGCAGTGGTTTCCCTCCTTACTTCTTGTTCATTGCTTCCCATTATTGTTGCTTGCTGGGTGTCGATTCTAGCTTGAAGAATAGCGCCCGCGCACATGGCGCAAGGTTCCAGAGTCACATAAAGAGTTGTATCCTGCAATACTGTTGATTAGGACATCTCTAATATGAATTGTGGTGAATTTTGAGATCAGAATGTTTTGGATTTAAAGATGGATATTTATTTCAATAAAATAACAAAGAAAACTAAAAAGCAATAATCCTCCTGATCTTAAAAAGTTATATGATCTGAATCAATCAAAGTGCAACGTGAGCTTAACACTGTGAACAAGTGCAGTTTGTAAGTATCCTTGTATTGTTAATTATACAGTTATCCATATCCGATTTCAGATGACAATCGTTAGGACGAATAACGATAATATCAAAAAGGAAGAAGATGAGTTGATAGGATGTAATTCTTTTTCTTTTTAAATGCTTCAACAGGATCAAGTCATAAAAACAGAAAGCTATGGGTGTGAAATTCTACCGCCAGGCGCCATGTCTTGAGTTTGTTAGAAGCTTCTCTTATACAAACGATTTCAGCATGGGCAGTTGAATCCCTGAGATCTTCAACTCTGAACATAAGAGGGCACACGACAGTAACCAAAAAGGCTATGTCAAACGTTTTAGGAAAAAAAATTGGTAAGCTATACAATGATACTATACTTACAGATTACAGCCACGAGCAATAATTTCTCCATTATGGACTAGTACTGCTCCAACTGGTACCTCCCAAATATCTGCAGCCCTCTGGGCTTCAAGTAAAGCTTCCCTCATGAATAACTCATCAGCCTTTCTCAGCTGAGCATCACGCTGGTATGCTTCCTCCCATTCATCAAATGTCTCTTTCAATACTTGCTTATTTCTCTGAAACATTCTCCTCTTCAATTCAGCATCTTTCCCTTCTGTTCTAATAACTTCAGGAGCCTCTTGTACAACATTCTTCTCTTCAAATCGCATGGAACCACCAACGGGTAACACTGGAGATTCTAGGATTACAGCTGAGCCAGAGGTACTATCATGTGGTGTCACTGCCTGCGTTTGAGGATGTTGATAAGGAGTAATAGCACCTGAAGGATCATACATCCAATCGGCTCCATCACCGATGTGACCAGATTCGGTTGAACTGATGGTCACAGAAGGTGTGTCAGCCAGCATTCCTTTTCCAGTACTGACCTCACCACAACCTTTTGTTGTGATCCTGGATGAAGTAGGAGCTTTATGGTCAAGTGAATGTCCTATCGTGACATCCACTGAAGTTGGTGCGCTCTCCTCTATGCTACTTCCTTTGGGCAATTCACCCACAACAGATTGTTTTAATTTTTCCCTTGATATATTCTGATCAAGCTTAGAACTTGCAGCCAACAAGTCTCCCTCAGATCGACCTACTCGAGGTATAGTACCAGCTCCTGATATATGCAAACCCTGGATACCTGTGTGCAAGTTTTCCTCATTTGGCAGTGAGACCACTCTGGATTCTGGTTCTCCACTGTGTGACTTTATCAGTTGTTGATCCTTTTCTCTGGTACTCCCATATTTCTTCCTTATGCCATCATTATCATGCTCCTGACTAGAAAGCCAACCTTCCGTAGTCTGAGAATTACCAGAACAACTTTTTTTAACTGATCTGTTACTCAATACCTGTGTGCAAGTTTTCCTCATTTGGCAGTGAGACCACTCTGGATTCTGGTTCTCCACTGTGTGACTTTATCAGTTGTTGATCCTTTTCTCTGGTACTCCCATATTTCTTCCTTATGCCATCATTATCATGCTCCTGACTAGAAAGCCAACCCTCCGTAGTCTGAGAATTACCAGAAGAACTTTTTTTAACTGATCTGTTACTTGAATCATGAGAGTCACCACGCTGAACCCAACCAAGACGAATTATGTCAGCAACATAAGCCCAGAGTGACTTGTGAGCCCTTTTAGCAAGAGCAGCTTCATTTTTGGGTGTCTGAGAGGCCGAGTTGGTAGCTCCGTCAGCTGAGGAACCTTCCTCCTTATCAGCCGTCTTGAATGTCTCCTGAGAAGTTGTACTCTGGACATCCCACATCTCATCTGCTGGTCCCTTCATTCGGGATCGCGACGAAGAATTTGTTATACCTTCCACCATAGATTTCTCGTTTTTCTTTCCCGAAGCAGTATCTGCATCAGAGACTCCTTTTTGGAGTTCATCAACAAACTGCCCAACATGAAACGTAGATGATTTCTCTAAGCGAGCAGCTGACTCTAACATGCTTTCCTTGACAGACTGTCTGGCACTTGAACCACTGGGTATGCTACTTCCTGCAGTGTTTTCACTCCTTACTTCTTGTTCATTGCTTCCCATTATTGTTGTTTGCTGTGGCATATCTGTGTTGACCATAGATGATCCATCTTCAGCGTTGTCTATCTGCAATCTAGTAACATCTTTGTCATGAGAGATTCCACTGGTGCCTGCCTGCTGCCAGATCAAATCCATGTTATGCTGCACTGTATCTTCCAATCTTACAAGCTTCTCTCTAGACTCCTGAGAGGATTCAGAAGATTTTCTTCTCTGTTCGCCAGTTCCTTGTGTACTAGAAACTTGAGTGCTTTGCTGATCATTCATGCCTACTTGATTGCCATTTCTAGTGTCAAAACCTTGTGAACTGATAACAACACTACCATCACTTGCATGGATCTTAGCAAGACCATATTGTTCATTTATACTGCCAAATGTATTTACAGCTGAAGTCGACCAAAACTGGTCATCAGTTCTTGTTTGGAGATGACTCTCTGAAGTACTTGCTACAGCAGAATTATTAGTACATGCCTTAGTAAGTTCAACTTGGTCATGAGTATCCGTCATACTGTCAGAAATATTTGTTGATGACCTCGAATGAGTCCGACCATACACTCCAGACTCTAGATGGCTTTGCGGATACCTAACCATTGCATTATCACTAGCACAGATCTTTTCATAGACCTGTACTTCCTGGCCATTTGCATTGCCAATTAAATTCATATTGGAAGTCAAATTCACATCTGATCCAGTTTCAGAATGATTTTGTGCATTCCTAGACACAGAAATATCACTAGCATGGATCTTGGAAATATCACTAGCATGGATCTTGGAAACATCAACGTGTGTAACATTCTGCACGTCTATATCAGTTTCATGTATCACCTGCTGGTTTACAATCCTCTTCTTGTCCCTTGTAACATGAGTTATATTTTGTACGGAAGCAGATCTGTCATCAGTATCTATCCGGTTGACTTCATCATAATTTCTTCGCGAGTGAGAGGCACTGATGACATTGCAACTACTATCTGTTGTAAGATCTGTGAACTTTTCTGCATCCTTCCTTGAGTCAGTGAGTGAGGTGAAGTGTTGATTGACCTCACTGCGTTCACCAACTTGTCTCCTACTGTCACTAGCCATCCTCACAGAACTTTGAAGAGAAGATGACCTATTTTCGACGTTTCTTCTACCTTCCTGGTGATAACTCTGTGATCTCGTATCCCGTTCAAAGCTATTGCCACTGACTTCTGATACTTCCACTATATTATGCGAGCCCTTCATTGATTCATCCTTACGTGCTGCTGTTTTCTGATCTACATTGCTACTGTGCTTCAAAATGGACGTGTTATTCGAACTGGAAGCCAACCTGGTATCATCCTCAGTTATAACCTTGACATCTTGTGTTCTTGTCCTGGCATCATAATCATGTGCCTCTCTCTCATCACTTGACCAACCAACTGAATATCGTTGGTCTCTTACTTCAGATGTTCGCCGGTCTACATCATCACGCCACCTCACCCTTGAGGATGAATTGTCCTCCTGTCTTGCATGTCTTGCATCAACTGTGGTCCTTGAACTTGAAGCCCTATTTTCATCATCCTCACGCAATTCAGATGCTCTTGCAGACTTTTGTGATCTGCCCTCAGAGTAGTACCTACGCTCAGCAATGTCTTGGTCATCGTAATCAAAATCTTCATCATACCGACGACGCGATCGCATGAGTGAACCATCATCTTCTCTCCTCTGGCGATCCATAACGTATCTTTGATCGTTGTCGCTACGATGTCTCCGATCTCTCCTCACATCAACTTCATCGTCAGTCTCAAAATCCCTACTATCTGTTCTCCGATCAACTCTTCGGACATCCTCAGCATACCTACCAGCTCTCCTAACATCAACCACATCATCATAGTCAAAATCCCTACTTTCTCTTCTACGGTCATATTTCCTGACATTGTCACCATATCTTCTAGTTTCAACCCTCCTCGTGTCAACTGTATCATCGAAATCATGTTCCCTCCTACCCCTCCCTTCCCAACTCTGCCTTCGCCTCCTCAAATCAAGATCCTCCTCGTCATCATGGTAATCCCTTTGTAGCCGCCGCCTCCGGTCAGAATCCCTGGAACTGCCATGGTAATCGTCCGCATCCCTCCTCTCCCTGCGCCGGCCATTGTACTCATTACCACCATTGTAATAACTTCCTAGGCCCTTCCTCTGACCGCAATCCCTACAACAATGGCCGTTGTTGCCAACATCATCGCCGTCCCACTTCCCGTGACGTCGACGCTGGTCACCTGCAACATCCCATTGACCATACACGCAATCCTCCTCTTCCTCCTCCCAATCACAGTGGCATTCCGTCGAACATCTCCCGTGCGGCCACTCCCCATCATATTCCCACACCTGCTGTACTGCTCTTCGCGCTAACCTCGGCGTATCCCGCCGTCGGCAGCCAGCTCCAAGTAACCTCCCACTTCCGGAGGCGCCGCAACCGCACCCCCGCACCTCCAATCGCCGGCAAG
>LAPY01004466.1:24938-38778 GCA_000970635.1 Eragrostis tef | reverse complement strand
GCGTTAGAGGAGGTGAAGGCGCAGCGAGGGTGACGCATCGACAGCTTGGGCGAGGAGGAACCGGCCCAGGTGCGCTGCGGCGAGGCGAAGGTGCGTGGGTAATGAATCGCAGAAAGGGAGAGGATGCCGAGCCGGGAACGGGGGAGGGGCTCCGCCGTGTCGCACCTGGTAGCGGAGGGAGGGTGTCCCTGAATTAGACGCGATTTGGAAGCCGAGGACGGGGTGGAAGCTGCCGCGCTGCACCGCGAACAGGGTGGGAGAGATGCCGGCGGCCGTGGCATGCGGGGGATGGATGGAAGGGCAGTCGTCGCGCATGATGAACCTTGCCGGAGAAACGCCGTAGATGCTGCCTGCCGGAATCGCATCTTCGACTAGAGTATCGCCGCGAGAGCCGTTTCACGAACGGGAATGAAGAAAATTTCTTATGAATGGTTGTTATTACGAGGATGGGCCAAGCCCGAATAAGAACCGCACCAGGCCTCGCACCCAACGCGGACAAGGCCGCGCGCGCAGGGGACGCGCGTTCGCGCTCCAGCGCGTACGGCTGCGTGTTAGACTTTTCGATCTAGAAATGCATGTGCGTAATAAATTGAAGACTTTATCCCCAGATCTGACTAAACCATGACCACTATACTTATATATGTACCCTAAACAAAACCCATGATTAACATAACTTTATTTTACTGAGATACCAATCAAAACTTCTCAGGAAATAACTCAGTTACAGGAATTGAGAAAAATATTATGCTTTATACAGTCGAAATCATTTTCATATGCCAAGGAGAAACACCAATACAAGGATATGATCAAGGTTGATGCATGAGGTGCATATAAAATACAACTAATAGCTTATATGTGTTAATCTTGTAGACACCCGAGTGTGATGTGCTATTGAAAAGTAGCCATATTTGATTTAACTAACCGTAGTCATCTCAAATTCATGAAAATAAAAACTTGCCTATCTAAGAAAATTAACATTCCAGCAATCGACTTGATCTCCATGCTTTTCTCTTAGATATTCAAGTTCAACATGATGTCATCTTCCTCAAGTGTGATTTCTTCTCAGAATGCATACAAAATTATCCTCTTATAATAAGCCTGCCAGCTATAATTATTTTTTGAAGGTAATTGGCACTTGTGAAGCAAGGCAGCTGTTCTAACTAATTATAAGGACATGAACCTAAAAGTCTGGTCTTTCTTCTGATCTCCACATATGACTTTACATGCAAATTCTTCCAGCAGATTGTTTGGAGAATTATATACTTCTTTCACTCTGGTTGTATGACATATGTGCTTCTTTCAAGATTATTCAAGCAGAGCGTGATATCTGAATCCTCTTGTACACGCTTGGAAGAAAAGTTGGGCTGACTATATCAGGTTACTTGATCAAACTGTCTGCACCAATAATAATTGGTCTATGTTAGTCCATACATCTACTCTCTGCCTTTTTTTCTTTATCAAACTGAAGGTAATTGTATCTCTGTGGCTTGTGGAAAACGAAAAAAAAAATCACATTCGCATCAGATGCATGCATCAATGGATAGTAACAAAAAAGGAATTAGAAATATTCAATTGTATGCTCTCAACAATTAAGAAAATTGCAATGTGCTAGAAGACCTGGCCGGTACACTTGGCAAGAGTGCAGGGTCGATGTCTTCATGCAGTTTCTTGGCACCTCATGCCTCTGCCTCTACCTGCTCTGATCAGCAACAAATTCTAATAGACAGAATATCAGGATCTTGCATCATATTAAGGGCAGGAGGACATAAGACAGAAGCTGCGTCACAGAGAGCCAATAGCATCGGATCAGGATGGAACCTCACGCCTTGAATATGCCAGCCACATCTTCCTTGCCGCTGCCCCTTCTATCGCAGGGTCACCGCTTGAACCCTTCTCCTAGTATAGGGATGGGGCAGTCCTGTTGGTCACCGCCACCAGCATCCTGTGTACATGCCTGCCCATACAGAAATCCGCATAACCAATTTGACGATTGAGAGAAGCTGGTAGATTCTCGGTACCTCTGCAGCTGTGCACCATGTCCGTCTAGTCAAGGAGGCTGGACCCCTGTAGATCGGTTGCTATACGGTTGCCAACCTACCGAGGTCGTCGACGTTGACCACCGTAGAGGCCCTTGACTCGATCTGTGGCTGCATCGTTTGAATGGCGCAGGCAACGAACTGGCTTCGAGGAAGCCTGGATGGAAGCGAAGGCAATGCCACAATGGGTAGAGGCGGCGGCCGTAGCTGTGCGTTGGAGGAAGAGAATGGAAATTAGGGTATTAGAGAATAGATCGGCCTGACATTTATTTGTGGAGTCATAATTGGTGGAGATGATACTATTCGTAGATCTCAAAATTAAAGGTCGGATGTTTTGCTTTTTTTGAGAATTTTGAGCATTTTCTTCCGATTAACGTGAGAACTCTAAAAGAAGCCTTTAATTAGTAAATATAAGATTTTACCCGGCATATAGCATCATTGGCCAGTAGGAGTACCCAGTACATTGTGATACGTCCTCTAGATTTTGGCTCGTGGCAGTGTGACGCGGACGATTTTGGTAGGGGCAGAGCTTGCTTTATTCGGTAGCTGCAGCTGGGATGGGCCGACGGTGAGATGCGTATCGAGGTGCGAGGTAGAAACCGTGCGTTCGTCGCAGCTATTTGCACGGTGCACTGGCCGCATCCGGCAAGGTTGAGATTTTCTACTGTTCTGCGCATGGCAGTGGCCCCTGTGACTGACGATCTGTACTGCTTGCAAGTTTCGTATTCAACCAGAGAGAGGATCATGTCGGGCATGGGCGCATGGCAATACAGAACAGCTCTCCACTGTAAATACAAATGTCATTTGTCATGTACTGTGCATATACAGGTATCCAGAACAGCACCTGAACAGACTATGCATAAACTTCAGCTTGCTAAGAAGTTAGTAATGTACAGTTTGGTGTAGAGATATCCAAAGCAACACCCTTCCTTGTACATGTTTTTAATAAAATTCACCCTGTACTTGTATACAGAACTTCACTGTTATTATCCGTCCATCTTACTACAAATAATTGGTCAGGCTAGGCACGTCAAACTCATTCTATACAGTTGTTAACCCTTCCACGATGTATAACAAAAGAATGTTTGTACGGTTGCTCATTTCAGATTCCTTTCCTTCGCTGTATTTGAACTCTGACTGACTATCATAAACATGGTGTAAGTTTTGCCAAAATGCGAATCCATGGCCTTTTCAAAATGGGAAGGTCCCTGTTAGCCGGATATGCTCAAGGGTGCTCTTCAGGCCGTACTGAAGAACAGCACGGTGTCCAGCTCTGAAACCATCTCCATAGGCCACCGAGGTATCAGACTCAATCTGATGCTTGAAAAATTCCCCTAGCTTCTGCTCAAACTGAGACCGTCCCTTCTTTTTTGATGATGTGGATGTTGAGGCGGCCAAGGATGTCGATGCAACGTTACTGCTTGATCCTGCCATGATCTCAGACTCGATCCACATGTGAGCAAGAACTTGGCATATGCCCTCTTCTACATCTGGACTGAGTCTAGGGTATCCTGTGACAAGTTCTTCAGCTTTAAATACCTATGTAGCGTTATTCAGGTAGAAATGATAGGTAGGAAACTAATATGTAGAATTGATTGTGTGTTTGTGTTGTCGTTTCAAGGCAAAACCCGTAATTTCTAAATAGGTACAATTAACATACTACCACAAATACACCAAATTAGCTATAAGGTTGCCATTATGTGATTTATAGCCTAGACCTCAAAGGTAAGTTCCAGCGATATCTCAGTTGCAGCATGGTCTCTCAACCCAAAGAGGTCTCTAAATGGTTGTGATCTGAGAAAGAACACACGAATTTAGTATCACCTTGAAGTCGCAGCCAAGCATGCATCATCTCATGGGCTAGAATTGAACCCGTCAACAACCTGCAAGAATGAAAACAAGTTACAACGTTGTGCATTTATCAGGTTCCAACAATGAAGAGCAAACCACTAACATATCACAACAACAACAACAACAAAGCCTTTTTATCCCAAGCAAGTTGGGCTAGGCTCACTAACATATCACAGTGATGAAAAATAATAGTAAACTATTTGGCTCGTTAATTTCAGTCAGTTCATAGTCCATACTCCGGATATCTTCAATAGCTCCATGCAAATATTTTTTGGGCACATAGATGAAACAATATTCTGAAGAATTTGAAAAAAAAAAACTTTTCTGGATTATCTAATACTCATTATTATTTTGGTGACGAGGCACTGATTAGAACATTATGTAAAAAAAAAGAGGTTGATGTTTCACCTTGGGAGACCATATAGAATGAGAATTGCAGTCACTTCACATAGCCGTGTCAAACTATATGGCTCTGTAATCATTTCCATAATTCGGTTTCCTCTCATTCTTGGTCTCCTCAGTATCTGAAAAAAAGTCTCACTGTCAGACCCCAGAAGAACAACAGAATGAGGGTAGAACATGTACTTTAAATGAGGAAAGAATAGTTCGTTTGGTGCTTGGAACAGCTCTCACCGTGCTAACAGTTTGTTCTTCTGATAAGCACAATCCTCTCGTTTCCGGACGATGGTGGTGCCCCTGGTTTCCACAGAAAATGAAATAATTACAGCTAACGGTATAGTGGTGGTGGTTGTGTGTGTGTGTGTGTGTGTGTGTCAGTGTGTGTGTGTCAGTCCTTCTCTCCATCCATGGCTTCATTCAATGCTTGCCTCTCTACAAGAAGCAGAGGAACCTGCTGTTTCACTTTCATATTCAGACCTTCATAAAATTCCTGAATTTCGAGATAAAGAGGCTGGCACTCCCTTGTATCCATCACTGCAGAATCTAGGCACTCCAGGCAGAGCTTGCGACCATCATCCAGTAAGACACATCTTGAGTCCCTTGGCTGATAAGTAAATGAACCATTTTGAATGAACTGATCTATCAAACCAAAAACATGGCCACAAGATCAAAATTTCAAAAAGCAAAGTCACTGAACGTACTTCCATTCTTTCGCAACTGCAGCACCTTGGAGTACCATCCACCTCATGTGATGGACAGTATTTTTGTAACCAAAAAGGGTGTGCCCTATATTCAATTAGTCCGTTTGTATTTGTAGGAATCTGAACAAGAGGAAACTTTAAGAAGGTGCTTATGAAGAAAGACAAAAATAGAAGTCAAATGTCGACATAAATCAACTGCTGAGTACATAATCAGTCAGTAAACTAGATTGGGCAACTTACTACAAGTTTCCAGGCCTCAATTGTTAAGACAAGAAATACAGCACATAGCATGCATGTGAGCAGGCATCAGCAAGAATACGCATAGCAATCACGGAGAATAAAGATAAATTCCATTCTCCAGGACTTTGGATGAAGTTATGATGTGTTTATTAGTTCTTAGAGCATAATAAATGTAGAATAAAGGGACCCTAAAACAGGAAAGATGAGAGTAACGGGACAATTCATTGATTCTTACAAAATTCTTGCAGACATCGCATTTGGGGTGAAAGCGCTCCTTGTAGCAGTTTTTATGGTATGGATGACTTCCCGACATGGAGTACTGCATCATCATGTTGTGAGGTCAACACACTAAAGCAATTGCACAAGAGGTTAACAAAGAAGTTACCTCACTGTCATATATTGGTTGACTACAGTCATGGCAACGAAAACACTCTGGATGCCAAACAGCTCCCATACAACTCAGAAAACGCCCATAGCCAAGGTCTCTGTGACATCCAGCACATGTCCTGCAGAAAGAAGTATAATATTTCACAATTGAAAAACCAAAGTCATTTACAGCATCTTTCTGTTACATACAATCAAAATAACAAATCATACACAATTTCCTATTCTTGACATTGACAGACTGCAAAGTTCACAGATCCAAGGCACTTCCAGCTAAAGGAACCACATATATAAAGCTACTAAAGATAATGTGGCATCCAGCGATTGAGTTAACTTAGTCAGCATGCTGAAAATAAGATGTGTTTTTTATTTAATACTAATATGTTGCCTGTATTGTAAAGTAGCCAAATCAGCACAACCATCAACCCGAATCAGCACATCACGCACAAAACCATGCATAGTAAAGTAACCAAAATGGAAACAAACCTGAATCCAGATGAGAGCATAATTGATAATGGTTGATATGTGTTGCCACCACTGGGAGTGCCATTTTCACGAGGTGGATGGTATGTAGTGCCTCCGTTGGCACTGTCACGAGGGGATGCTTCAATATTCCAACTTTCCTGAATAGCTCTTGCAAGTTGCTCATCCTCCTCCAAACGCATATCCTTATCTAGAAGGAAAGAGAAATAAAACCAGAAAGTGTCACATATTGACAGCATGAATCTATCAAGAAACTTTTATAATAGCTGTCAGAGTCCAAGAATACATTTCTTTTACGGGGTAAAGTAGGCGAAAGAAAGAGTACATTGAGCTACAAAAGGTTCAAAGAAAACTTCAACGCCATAATGTTTTATGTCCTTTCAGGTATGCACTTTCATTATTTTGTCTCGATTCCATCCCAAATTTAGCAAGTCGATTGTTATATATAAAAACCATAAGAAAATGTTTTAAGTTACTTGAGAAAGCTTTAACGCCATAATCTTTTATGTTATTTGAGAAAACTTTCTTCAATCTATCTACAAAAAGTGAACAGCCTGATGCCAATAAGTAATTGACATGACAGACAAGCAGCCACAAGATGGTTCCTTTTTTCTTATTGACGGATTGTCTTGTGCTCTGATATTAAAATTTGCTTAAGCAACAGACATCCAGAACAAATTTCCACAAAACTGGAAAGAACAACGAATTTCTTGCTCCGCATCAAATAAGGCCAGAAAAATAGACTTCAAGAACCTACGATAAAGTTCACCTTGAACTTAAACATATGCAGTTGCATCTCACAGTATAAGTAAATATGAGAGATAGGCTAAAAATGTGAAGCACTTTGGTAAGTGTCATATCATCTATGATTTTAAGGCGGTGAGGCGATGCAAGGCGATTCGCCCCCTTCCAGACGCCTAGGCGACGCTTAGGTGCGTCTAAGGCAAGGTGAGGCGGCGCCATATTTCATCTAAGATGGAGAGTATACGGTGCGTTCTGGTAGAAATATAATAGAAAAGAAAAAGAAAAAGGAGAGAGAGCTGGAAGGAAAAGAAAGCCCAGCCCATAAACAACCCAACATCCATTTACCAGACCATCCAGCCAGACACCACGATAGTTCTCGATGGCTCTCCATCTCCCCCAACCAGCCCCACCATGCGCCTGCTCATAAACAACCCAACATCCATTTACCAGTCCATCCAGCCAGACACCGCGATAGTTCTCGATGGCTCTCCGTCTCCCGCAACCAGCCCCGCCATGCTCTCGCAGATTGGAGGGAGTTCTGTGCAAGCCTGAGCCACCGGAACCAGCAGGGGGAGCAGCAGAAGCCGCTGCTTTGGCCTTCCATGGCGGTTCTTATCCCCATCCTTCCGCTCTTCTCCTTCCCTCCCTCGATTTTGCTGGTTTCTTAGTAAAGCGACGGGGACACCCTGAATTTCTCAGCGCCTTTACGCTTAGGCGACAACTAGTACTCTAAAAACATTGCATGTCATAGTACTCTAAAACGAGGAAATCCCTTATATGCCATTGGTTAAACTTCTAATCCCTGATCCGCCGTTGGTTAAAACTCATATCCCCTATGTGCCAGTGTTTTTAAACTTTTATCCCATCCATGCCACCGTGGAGCATTTCTCATAGTCTAACACATTAGAAAGCATTGTCTCGCGCCTCCCTTGCCACCAGCTAGCTTGCCGCGCAAGTCGGCCGGGTCAGAACGCGCAGGCAGGCAAGGCAAGCCAAGGGCAAACAAGTCATTTTAATGTGTTAGACTACCAGAAAATGTTCCGTAGTGGCATGGGAGGGATAAAAGTTTAAAAACACTGGCATATAGGGGACATTAACTTTTACCGATGGAGGATCAGGGATTAGAAGTTTAACTAATGACATATACAGGATTTGCTCTAAAAGATAAGCGAGGCATTTTTGTAAAACATTAAGCACCTTAACAAGTAAAAAGGGACATATCATGGAAATGAAACCATGGAAAAGCTCTAGACTTCTTTGAACAATAAAACAATTGAGAAGCGGGAGAAAGAAACTATACTGACCTACTGTCCTTGTTTTTGTTTGTTCCTCTTCCGATAGATAGAGTGCTATAGCACGGTCAATATCCTCATTGCTAAACTCTGGAAGGATGTCCTATGGCATGTAAACATTTGATCAGTGACATTATTCTTTTACAACCTATACGCCATAGGCTACTACAATGGTGCAGAGGCTCAATATCTTTGAAGCAAGTAGTGCTATCTGAAATTTATGGAAGTTAATGTATGCACATATCAGCTGAAACATCAAAGTTGCCACGGCATTCATGAAGAACAAGGAAAATGTTGCTTTTATGTTACCAATCTCAGAACATTTCACTATTGGACTAGAAGATATTGATTGCACAGGCACAATGGCATCCAGCAAATATTTGCAAGTGATGAATAAAAGACTGCCTTTAAGGTAACTGTGGTACAAAACTTTGTAAAACACAAATACAATCAAAGCTTCCTTTCTACTTTCTAGAGTGGGAACAATCTGAACTTTCTTGGAGCTCATGCCAAATGCATCTCCTCTGCCTATTCTAGTTACATAGAACGACCTAATTTATCCTAAATTAGAATTTCTAAGATTTACTGAGGAACTCCACCGATGACATATTGTTCAAAAACAATTGAGATAAGAAAATGTGGGAGAAGTAGGTAGCGCATCGCACAAGGTTCTTACACCAGGAGAAGTGGAGGGTTCATTCCGAATTCTCTCCGTTGCGGGCCGGCTGTTATATTGCCCTTCCGAGACATTGTGGGTTGAACCTCTAAAAAACTTTGTCAGCCAACCCATTCTCTCAAAATTGCAATGGAACGACAGCAGTTATCTGCAATTACGAGGAAATTGTTAGGACACATAAAACTGAGCCACCAAAATTTCTGGAAAATAAAACTGCAGCAGAATGGGCACCAAGTCGTACGGTATTGATCGTTCAAAGAACGAAGTCCTGATTGAATCATGAAACGGATGGATTAGACTAGAGAGGTACAAATCCTGCGATGACGATCCAAAACCCAGATGTATTCCGCTCCACGGAACCAGCGGAGAGGGGACGGAGACGGGCGCGGCGGCGGAGGGCGGGAGAACGCTTTGATGGAAGGAGCCCCCAGCCCCCTGGCGATCAGGACGCGCAAAGCGCGCTACAAACTGGCGGCACGATAAAGGAAGGACTTGGGGCGAAATCGGCAAAAACGAGGGAAGTGGGAGACTGCTGGCGGCGGGGGCTTGCAAGCAGGCGGCGATCCTAACAAGAAGAAACGGCTTGGGTTTGAGCTGGTTTCGCTTGCCTTATCGGGTGATCTCGATCGGCGTCGTCGATGATCGAGACAGTCGATGGTGCGGCGAGCGGCCGGCCGGGGCGGATGAACCAAACGGCTGGGGAAGCCTTCACCGTGAAGCCGCCGGCCCGCCGCGGGCTGCGGAGACTCGGCGCTTGCTGCTCCGAGTACGAAAATGAAACCGAGGCTGACGACTGGCACGTGACAAAGTCGTATAAAACGGCAGCCGCGTCCGCGTGGGAACCAGAAAGTCGAGTGGTCTTCTTTGGACAATTATTTTGAATGGAGAAGCATCATGTTTCTCACCAGAAGAACATTTTAACAACTTATGTAATCGCAGAAAAGAAAAAGAACAGTAACAGCTTCAGCTTCAGCATTGCCGCTACTACACCCCGTTGCTATAAAACAGTTTGTACAACTCATTTAACAGCTTCCAAATAGCCGCAGAATATTTACATCATTCCACTTAGACAACGATTTACACATTTCATCTCCTCACATATGCTCTCTTGGAAGCTTATATAAGATGACTTCCTCCTCAAGCTCGGTCCTGGTCCCATTCACCAGCACCCAGACCTCAGATATCTTCTCGACGTGCCCCTCAAGAAGATCAACGATAGTGAATGCGCGAAGCGTTGGAGCTGTGGCTCCAGATCCTTTGAGCTGGTTTTGCTCGTCGCTGGGGATTGTAGGTCTGCTCGGTTGTGCGTGTTTCACTCTGGGCACAACTGCTCCGTTAAGATAAATGGTGTTGTTAGCTCCAAAGGCGATCATCTTCCTCAGACCTCTTCCGTAGGCTAGGCTCTTGTGCATGTGCCCAAACACGACCAATGGGATGGAAACTCTGGTTTCTCTTTGGAGATCTGAGATTGCTCGTTCGAGATCTGCAGAGTTATTGTTGAAGCATGCCATATGAAGCAACTGTATAAAGCAGAGGCGCAAGGTAACTAGAGGGAAAGTGCTGTCATGAACATCAGACCTATTATACCCCGCAGATATCGTCTATTCTTGAACCAAGGCCTGCATAATCGTAATTTCGAACAGATGTTAAAACCCCAAACGTTTTAGTTCATGTGTTACATAGCATATCTACATAATTCGCTCAGTTGAATGTTCAGAGACCTGTTGGTCCATTATGCGCAAGAAGTATGACGAAATGCCCCTCTGGTGCCCTTGCAGCAGCATCATATATCTTCTTTGCACTTCCAGCCATATCATTGACACCATAACTAGGTAATTGTAACAACAGTAAGTAGTGACAATAGTTCAAAGTTCAGTTATCAGCAAGAGCAAAAGTTGAAAAGAAACAGGGAGCAAGAATCGCATGTGATGCATTTCAGCTAAAAGTGTCGTTACCGATCGCGCCATCTCATACTAGCCAATTTAGCTAGAACTGCAAACATATCCTGTCCTCATCTATATTAGGTCTTTTTTTTCCAATGGAGACCCATTAGGTCTTTACATCACGGGCAAATGGTTAAAGCTAATTTTGTGATAAATAACATTTGGGTTCAGGTGGTGTTAATCCTGGTTTTCCACAATAAATGAGAACCGAATAAGCTTTCCACAACCACAATCAAGTAGGCAGGTAGGTAACTACTGCATATTTGTCCCTGGCAGCCATCCTCCTAAAGATAAGGTCTACACTAGATCCTGTTAGCGCCAATACAAAGTGAAATGATGGACAAGACCCAACAGTCTACTCAAATTAAACAAATATCAACAACTCCACCCAGTTTCCTACATTCCATGCATGTAACTTTGATGTAACTCGGAATCTCATCAATCCAGAAAATAGAGGACTCCAAGTCCTAATTCTTGTGAAATCAAGGGCCAAGAGTAGTTCCAGATTTTGAGCGGTGTCCATAACCATCTGCAATCTAGATTTAAATCTTAATGAAACATTCTAAATTAATTCGAGGGCAGTCAGTTTTATTGTTCCAGGCTGTCAACTACCCTTGATTACTACTACTTGAATTAATTTCAACGGATACTCTCAAGGAGCATAAGCAAGAAACATAAATATGTTGCGACGCAGCCAAGATGAGAAACATGCACGGGCAAAATGGGAGCAAGAGCCTATATGATACACAGTTGACAAGAAGTAATTCCAATTGGTTTTACGACAAGAAGTAATTAATAGTTTATTCCTTCTTGGAAAATCCAAGGGGATAACAAAGAAATATCAAAGTACCAAACAGAAAAGTTAAGAAACGTATGTATACATCAATTAGTATATCTCTTACCAACCATTTTGACAGAAGCTTTGGTCTAAATAACCTATCACCCCCACAAGAAAATGGTCGTCCACCAACAACACTCAGCTTTATTGTTGGAAAATCCAAATACTTGTACCCAACATGTTGCTCGCCGAGGCTGATATTACCAACAAAAAAGGAAAAGAAGAAAGATAAGTACTAATGAAGATTTGTTCCTTGGAAATGTGTTACTGTAGCGACAATTGATACATTTAAGCATCCTGCATTCCTATGACCTGGGGTACCATGACTGATAAAGCCAATAATCAACTTTCAGTTATTCCTAGAAGGCTACCACAGTTCTATTCAGTTAACTTCCTCTTTGGCATCCCGGGGCATGTAGCTCCCACTTGTGCAGGTTCCGGGAAAGGGTCCGATCACTTTGAGTCTTTTGCATGCGGATTTTTCCTGCAAGAGGCTGTTTCCAGGACTCGAACACGTGACCTCATGGTCACAAGGCAACAGCTTTACCCCTGCGTCAGGGCTCAACTTCCTCTTTGGTTCAATAATATTTCAATTCCATTCTTCTAAATAAGCACGACAACCAAATCACAAAAATACATAGCAATAAGCATGACAACCCCAAAAATGCATTTATATAGCATTTTCTTGAACGAAATCACATTCCGTACTTTCATAGCAACATATGTGATAAATAAAAAATATTATCGCATACCAAAGTAGGAGCATCTCACCTTCCGAGCTGAAGCCGAACACGATCTACCTTCCTGAATGCCAGCCAAGTACAAGATGAGATAAATAAATAAAACTTAACGGAAATGTTTAGTACTTTCTTCTTGCCAGATGAAAGCGTGATTCTTACTTCTCTGAGAATTGATATGTGTTCCAGCAATCATGATTACCCAGAATTGCCGCCTTTGGAAACTGAAGGTCTGAGATGCTTTCGACAAGCTGAACGTTCTCATTGCCATAGTCACCTGCCATATATAGAGGAGAGCAGATAGAAGACAAGTAAGAGTAAACGACAAGGATACAGCCGTTATTTCACAAAATAACCGAATAATATGTGAAGTACACAAACAAACATGAAAAGGGAATACCTGTAAAAAGCACCAGATCTGGCTGCATTTCAGACGAAGAGAAAGTTAGAACTTCGGATAATAACAAAATATTGCATAAAAAGGTTTTCATGAATATCCTCTTAAGTGGCAGGGACATCTAAGGGAAGTGCATGGAAAGCATATGGAGGCCATCTTATGAGAACATACTAGGGCACACATTCTAGAAAACAGCACGTGGCAGAAGAAAAGCGAAGCTACAGCAATGGAGCGTACACAGCATAATGAGATGTTCAATGCAGACTAGGATTTTTATCTAAAAGCTAGATATCTGATACCTGAAGAAACTGGAGTGCCTTTGAATCTTCCTCAAGAGCCCAATCGTTGTGCTGCAAGGTTCCACATGTAGAAGTCAATTAGTTCCGCAAAATGGGGCACACGTAGATATCTCACGACATGAGTATAAGCTTAGAGGCGTAAGTAAATCATACTATGACACAGTTACACTGTTAAATTATAGCTGATGGTTAACAAAAGTAAGCAATTCAATCCATTCCTCTTATAACTCTTATGTTGAAGCACATCCATTTAAATCATCCGATCAGAAGAAATGAAATCATGTGATTTTGGTGTGCCCAAATTTGGGGAATAAGCAGCTTACCTGTCTCAGACAATCCCAAAATGGCAGCATCTCCCTCTCCCGCTATCTAAAATTCTAATCCACGGTTCTAGAAATCAAATGCAACCTGGATTGCACCCATTCCCAATCCTACCAACGCATCACCCAATCACCAAGCCGAACTGCAACAATCAAGTCAACGTGCAGAAACCCCTCATTTCCAAAAATCCTTCCTCCCGCCTCACCCCTAACCCCCTGCCCTGGAACCCGCAACGTGTAATCACAGAACAGCACTCGCACCCATGTGTAGCGTCCCTGCCCCCGAGGCCGGAGGAGGAGAGTGCAGATGTTTTACGAGAAGAGGGAGGTACCACGTCGCCGACGACTGCGATGCGGACGCGGCGGCGGCCGGTGCCAGTGGCAGAGTCCATAGCCCTGAGGCCAGGTCTGGGCGGAGAGGACGAGGAGCGGGGAGGTGGAGAAGTGGGAGGGCTCGCGGAGGCGAGCACGGCTGGGGCTGCTCCAGCCGACGACCACAA
>LAPY01004466.1:10403-22052 GCA_000970635.1 Eragrostis tef | reverse complement strand
CCACCCCTGGCGGGGGGAGCCGCTGACCCCGACGTCCGCGCTCGCGTCGGGGCAGCAGGGCTTGAACCGGCGCGGGTCCAGGGGCGCGGGCATGGCCACCTTCTCCATGGAGGTGTTCGACAACGAGGTCGTCCCCTCCACGCTGAGCAGCATCGCGCCCATCCTGCGCGTCGCCGCCGAGATAGAGCCCGAGCGTCCACGCGTCGCCTATCTCTGTACGTGTGCTCTTATTCGCAGGGATGTTTTTGGTGCATTTCTCGTGCAGCTTTTATGCGCTTGGGGTTCGGATTTTGTAACAAAGGGTGCGCCCACTTGATGAATTTTCGGCGTCAGAGCATCATTGACTGTGTGTATACTAGCAGAACTTTGTGTTCGCACGTTCCAATAAATTTATCCTGGATTCGTGGTTTCTAAGAGGTCTGCTCTGATTCGTAGGAGTCAGAAAAGAAGTTTTCGTGTGGTTTCCATGCGAACTTTCTGGTTTTGCGGCATTCCTCTTCTATACCCTTTGTTCGCGCCGTAGGCATCAGACTTTGTTTTCTACTATAACATGTATATATCAATTGTTCCTTTTGGAGAAGTTTTGTGTCTAAGAGCGCAGATTAGATGTACTAGATGAGACTGAGATGGTATTGCCGATACCTTCCTGGTCTTTCTAAAACCAGTTTGCAATCAGATTGCCTTGCTCTATCGGTTTGGCTAGAGTAGCATCACATAGCTGGAATAGGGATTTGAATAATAGGATCATACCACTTCCTACAAAGTAAATGCAAGTTTCTAGACATTTGGTGGCTTCGTTTTGACATTTTATTTTGATTGGAAATATAGGTAGATTCTATGCCTTTGAGAAGGCGCATCGGCTAGATCAAAACTCCATTGGGCGTGGAGTCAGGCAGTTCAAGACGGCTCTGCTCCAACGTCTAGAAAAAGTGAGGCGCATTCTCTCTCGCTCCACATTTTTTTCATGCTATAAGGCGTACACACTTCGTCAGTTTTATTCAGTTAAGTTTGTTGCTAGTTGCTTGCTCGTTTTCGCTTGCCTGAGCTTTTATTGAGCTTGCATCGTTTCTATTACTCCACTGTGAAACTGATGTGTGTATAACAGCTTATGTTTCTTGCTGGATAAACCTTGGAAAAGATTATATGCTGGATATGGATATCATTTTATTTTATTTCTCTTTTCTGGAAGAATTCAAGTTATACTATGCTGGAAAACAAGCCTCAGAGAACTAGTAGTAAATTAAATCTCAATGTTGAACTGGAACACTCTGTTGTTATATGCTAATAGTGAATTAATAAATATACACACTTGAATGATGGTTTTCACCTACTTTTAGTCCGCATTTTGCAGTACTAGATGATGTTTTGTGAATATTAATACCCAGTTCATGATATTTTCAATTCAATGTACTTTTGGTTGTCTGATAATATGGCAATCATATCAGCCGAAGTATGGTTGAATTGGTACTTGCTAAATTGGTGATGTACGAAACAAGCATGCATGCTGAATCTGTTAACCATGCAGTTCAGTACTACCGATAGAATGATATGCTGCATCCTTCTTCCTTTCTGCTTCATGTTTTCATCTACTGATTTCAAATTGTTCATTTATGAAGGGAAATCTGCTGTTGTTACCTTTTATTAAACATGTTCCAATCATCTACTCCTTGATTCACAGCTAAGCTGCGTGCATATAATGCTTAAAATGTAACTTTTGTATTCATTTGGATAATTTTGAGAGCTATTCAAGGTTATAATACTCCTGGATCAATCAATTTCATGCACTTGTTTGGCAGGAAAAAAAATTAGTTGGCCATATTTCTGGACCTTACTTTTTTTTTAAAAAAAAGACTGAATTTAACACTTAGGACAAGACATTCTTTTCTATTCAACGTGGAGAAAGATGGAAAGATGATAGGATTGCATCTTTCCCTATGAGAAAAAAAAGGATAATCTGAGCCAGAGGAAAACAGGGTCTGGGAGCAGGAGATATGGGATTTAATTTTGGTTGGATTTCTAATAGGCCATGAACTAGATAGAGAGAGTCTCATTCTGAGTGAGTCCATAAGAAGCAACCTACTTTTTCATGGTTCCTGGGTATTTCTGCCTTTGAAGATCTCACTCATGAAATTTTCTTTTCCTCTCTTGTGCAACACCACAGGACAACAGCCCTAGCCTTTCAAAGCGTGTGAAGAAGAGTGACGCTCGTGAAATCGAGAGTTTTTATCAACAATATTATGAGAACTATGTCCGTGCACTCGACAAAGGGGAACAAGCTGACCGGTAATTCCTAATCAACGCTCATCAATCACCACTGCTAAGCACTCTTGATACTCTAGTCTAGTCTTATAAATCTAATTTTTGCCATGACATACCTTGTCTTACGCCATTGTCTCCTGTAGAGCTCAACTTGGTAAGGCTTACCAGACCGCTGGGGTCCTTTTCGAGGTGCTTTGTGCCGTCAACAAGAATGAGAAGGTTGAAGAAGTCAACCCAGAGGTTCGTGGTCTACTAACTGCCTAATCTAATTTTCTCAACTGAAATCTTGGGCCCTCAAATGCGTTGAGTTGCACTGGTATTCTGCTATACAGATTATTCGCCTGCACAAGGATGTACAAGAGAAGAAGGACATCTACACGCCATTCAACATCCTCCCTCTAGATGCCGCCAGTGCATCCCAGTCCATCATGCAGCTGGAGGAGGTATGTGCAATTCAAAACAGTGGATACTGTTTCCTCGAATAGAGTAGTGATACTGTGCTGGTTTAATGAAAGAAGATGACGTGGGTGAATTGCAATTTTAATAGATTAAAGCAGCAGTTGCTGCGCTGCGGAACACACGAGGCTTGACCTGGCCATCAACGTTCGAGCCTCAGAGGCAGAAAGGGGGTGACCTTGATTTGCTGGATTGGCTGAGAGCTATGTTTGGCTTTCAGGTCTGCTGGCTCATCTCATTTTGTGTATACCAAATACTGAAACTTCTGCCTTGCATTGTTAAGAAAGCAAATGATTTATTTTGGTCATTTCATTCCTTGCAAAGCTTGATTATCATTTGTATTTTATATTACCTTCTTCCTAAGTGCAGCGGGATAGTGTGTGGAATCAAAGAGAGCATTTGGTTCTTCTCCTTGCTAACGTCCACATAAGGCTTGAGCCAAAGGCCGATCCACTTAGCAAGGTTTGCTCTTTCTTATAATTCATTTTGATGGCTTGACCATACAAAGTGACAACTAATGGATCTGTATGTTACAATGTTTTCCTTTTTGGGCTCTTAAGCCTCCTAAATATGTAATACGTGGTATGTACATCCATAAATAATGTGTTCCGGCATGGTATGTTACACTCAAGACAAAATATCTGGCAGACTATAGAAATGCAGTTTGAAATTTATTGTTTACTTATTTAGGATACTTTGATTAGTTGAGTTTGTTAAGAAGGCATAATTCGGTGCTGAATCATCCGAACGTGGAAGTAGCAGTGTGCATATATTATAATATTAATCAAACCCTTCATGTTTCATGCATTTTTATTTGTATCTTCACTAATGTCTCCTCTGAAACAGCTTGACGATCGAGCTGTTGATGTGGTGATGACTAAGCTATTCAGCAATTATAGGAAGTGGTGCAAATTTTTGTCCCGGAAGCATAGTTTAAGGTAATAATTCCTTAATCTTATATGCTGAGGCAAATTTGAACCTCTTCTTAATTCCAATTGTGATCATAGTCTTGAAACTTTGCAGGTTTCCTCAGGGTGCACAACCACAGGAAATTCAACAACGAAAAATTCTATATCTAGGTCTGTTTCTTCTTATATGGGGTGAAGCAGCAAACATCAGATTTATGCCAGAGTGCCTTTGCTACATCTTTCATAATGTACGGTGTACTTTCTTGATTATCATATCAAGTAGCATAGCTCGCTGGAACAATGAATCCATCCTTTGACAATATCTTCAATTTGTTCAGATGGCATATGAGCTGCATGGTCTGCTAGCTGGCAATGTTAGTATTGTGACTGGGGAAAATATCAGGCCATCTTATGGTGGAGATGAGGAAGCATTCTTGAAGAAGGTGGTTACTCCTATCTATCGTGTCATCAGAAAGGTAAGGCACTTTGGTCAAACATCATGATATAATATGATAAATTAGTTTCCTCAAATCCAGATAACCATGATTATTTTATGAGCTGCATGGTCTGCTAGCTGGCAATGTTAGTATTGTGACTGGGGAAAATATCAGGCCATCTTATGGTGGAGATGAGGAAGCATTCTTGAAGAAGGTGGTTACTCCTATCTATCGTGTCATCAGAAAGGTAAGGCACTTTGGTAAAACATCATGATATAATATGGTAAATTAGTTTCCTCAAATACAAATAACCATGGTTATTTGCAGGAAGCAGGCAAATCGAAACATGGAAAGACACCACACTCTGCTTGGTCTAACTATGATGATTTAAATGAGTACTTCTGGACATCTGATTGTTTCACACTGGGGTGGCCTATGAGGGATGATGGTGATTTTTTCAAGTCTGTTCATGATTCAAGGCCTGTAACAATGGTACAGTTTTATACCGTTTGCAGTTAGCAGTATCTCTTGCCGAAAAAATGACTGGAAATAGTGTTCTTGATTAAAAGAAAAACCCCATTATTTGTAGGCTGGAAGCACACCACAAAAGGGTACAACGAAAAGCACAGGGAAGACAAATTTTGTTGAGACAAGAACATTTTGGCACATCTTCCGAAGTTTTGACCGAATGTGGACATTCTACATCTTGGCTCTACAGGTACTATGTTTAAATTGTATACTAATGTTTATTAATCTTGATGGTATCATGAGACTTTTATCTTCTAACAACTTAACTGAACAGGCATTGCTGATTTTTGCGTGGAGTGATTATTCAGTGACTCAAATCCTTCGGAAAGATCTATTATATTCTCTCTCCAGCATATTCGTCACAGCAGCTTTTCTACAGTTCATTCAAAGTATGTTCCCTATAGTTTACTTTTGACAACTTTTTCTTTTCTGGGAAACAAGCATTTCAATAGAGCAGATGTTAAAATGTTTATATATACTTTTCCCACCTAGATCTTGCTTATGGCACTGAAAGCCACATATTGTTTGTTCTTTTAATTCTTATTTGTACCGTAACCCATTGTAAAGTGATCTATACAAGTGGATCTGTAGGCTGAATGCATGCACTAGATTCTGATTTTGTTCTGTTGTATTCCTTCAGTAGTTTGGTAGGTGAACTTCTATGTTAATAGATGTTGGACAATAAATGAAAATTAAATGGCTAGCAGTAAGTTACTCCCATGTAGAGAAGTAAAACATCTGTCCTGATCTCTTAGCCTTACCAGTTTCAAGTTTCAGTTGGCCAAGTCACTTGTTCATAGCCTTCTACTTATTCCTTCTACCAGCTGCCAGACTTTATGCCCTTTCTCTTTTTGAGGAATGGACAGTAGGGGAAGCCCCCTACTGTGGTAGAAAAAAGAAGTAAAAGACTTTATCCCTTCACTACGGTATTTGCAATCTTAGCAGTTCTTTTCAACTGACTGGTCATGTTCTGGATATGCTTTTGTTTTGGAATGAATTACGACAGTCATGGCATTGAGTTCCTAGTCCAGTATAACCGATGCTCTTTTCTTTTATTGATGGCAGGCATTTTAGACTTTGTTCTGAACTTTCCTGGTCGTCATAGATGCAAGTTCCTTGATGTAATGAGGAATATTCTGAAGATCATAGTTAGCGCTGCATGGGCTGTGATACTTCCATTTTTCTACATTAGCACAGCATCTAAAGTCAATTTGCCGCTGAAAGAACTGGAAAACTGGTTCCAACATGTCAAAGGAGTGCCACCTCTTTATTTGCTAGCTGTGGCAGTATATCTGATACCAAATATCCTTAGTGCGGCACTCTTTCTGTTTCCAATGTTCCGAAGGTGGATAGAAAGCTCAGATTGGCACATTGTTAGACTGCTCCTGTGGTGGTCACAGGTATTCAATTCAATCCATTTTTGTTTTTTCTGTTTTTGTCGTTTTGAAATTACTTATGGCTCGTACATATGTCTACCCAAAAACCTTATTTCTTGGTTGAACAATATTCGGTATGAAACTTTTGTCGTTTATAGATGATTGCATAAATACTTAATGATTAAAATATTCGGGATATCTGGAAACTAAGAAACGATATGCTTTTAGAATAACGATCAAGATTCTTTGATTGAAGAAGGGTTTCATACATGATTTCCTGTTTCACTCACATGGACTCAAAGAAGGTTCAGACTTTCTATGTTTGGTTGGACTAATCTCTCCCTTTTTGCATCCTCCATTTTTGGGATGTGGCCTTGTACTGTTGTAAAGTTCTTTTTATATATATAATATAATCTCTACTGTCATAGGGTTCCCCATATTATGTTCCCCTCAAATAGAAAATGTATTTCATAAACCTACTTACATAGAATGCACCCAGGCTATGGTTCAGAAAGTCAATATTTTATTTTTCTTTATCTCCCGCTCCACCGTTTTGCTACATTATAACAGGTTTCTTGTCCATTTCCCCCCTTTTTTTACATTTATCACACCATACTAATTGAACAAAATTTTGCAGAAACGAATTTATGTTGGCCGTGGGATGCACGAAAGCCAAGTTTCACTTTTTAAGTAAGTTAATGTGATATTTGATTTTTTTTATTTTTTGTGTTCTTTTCTGTGGAGGGACTTATTCTCTTCTATTCAACTCGAAGGTATACATCATTTTGGATTTTGCTGCTATGCTGCAAGTTTTCATTCAGCTACTTTGTACAGGTAAGGTTTACAGATACATGTCTCACAGTGATTCTTTTACGTGATGCATCTGAATCTTGTTTTGATTTGCAGATAAAACCTCTGATAAAACCAACAAAGGACATAATGGGTGTTCATAATATTCGTTATGAGTGGCATGAATTCTTTCCGAATGGTACTAATGCCTTTTCTTTATATTGTATATTGAGAGAATATTTTATTTAATTAATATGACATATTGTCTTTGCAGCATCATATAATGTTGGTGCTATACTATCACTCTGGGCCCCTGTTCTCCTGGTATGTGCATCATATAATTATGACATATTGTATCTGATCTGATTACTACAAAATATCTTTTTATTCTTCTCCTTTTATTTGAAATATAAACTATATCATCTGAGTACCAGTGATATCATCTTATATTGACTTGTGTCGCCTTTAATCCTTGCAGGTCTACTTAATGGATACACAAATATGGTACGCCATCTTCTCTACAATATTTGGTGGCATGACTGGAGCACTTGGGCGTCTTGGGGAGGTGATGAATCTAAAATTATTCTGTTTTAGATACCATTTTGCTCAAATCAAAATGAAAATTATAATGTCTTGGTCACCAAATGATTGGTGTCTGACTGTCATGCTTCAGCCTTAAGGAGTTAATTGAATAGATTGAGATCACAAGTGATTTCATGAAACAATAGTGTTAACTTAACAAATCAAATATTACACATATAATATATAGAGTGGTACGCGAAATATTTAATGTGTGGAAAAATCTTACTAAATATCCTAGACAGTAAGAATAGGGCTTGATTGGGCTTAGAACTCGTAAATTTCTGTTAAATGTGGAAGTGTATAGTTATTTTTCTCAAGACAAATGGAATATTCATGTTTGCAACGTTCTATCAGTCAGCTGACTGTACTTTTGTTTCTGTTATGCTTATTTTAAAGGGTTGTATCACATGTTTTGAACCATGAAATTAAGCACATTGATTGATTATTGATGGCCTGATGCTTGCAGTCTGATCACCTTTTACTATTGTTATATTTGTCCTAATGTTGTCAATTTTTTAAAGATGACTTTATTCAAATGGCTCTGGCCTAGTTCTAATAGAGCTGTGTTATTTTCTTGCATCAGATACGAACACTGGGAATGCTACGATCACGATTCCATTCTTTGCCTGGAGCATTTAATACCTTTTTGGTGCCATCAGATAAAAGCCGAAACAGGCGCTTTTCATTCTCCAAGCACTTTGCTGAGGTTCCAAATGCTAACGAAGTTTTTATTTTGCATGATTTCTAACTTATAACCAATTCTTAGAAAAAGAATTTATCATACAGGTTTCGCCCAACAAGAGAACGGAAGCTGCCAAGTTTGCTCAATTATGGAATGAAGTGATATGCAGTTTCCGAGAAGAAGATTTTATAAGTGATAAGTGAGACACTTGGCTCATGCTTAGCAAAAATTTATTTATTATCATTGCAGTACAGTTGATGATCTTTTTGCTACACAGGGAGATGGACTTGTTAGTGGTTCCTTATTCATCAGACCCAAGTCTCAAATTGATGCAGTGGCCACTTTTTTTACTTGCTAGCAAGGTTTGACAGTGCAACTGTAAAAGTGTCTACTTTACCTTATTTACATGTTTTTGGCGAATTTTACTATTACAACTTATTTCATGGAAAATCATGCAGATTCCTATAGCTTTAGACATGGCAGCTCAAATTCGACCTAGAGATTCGGATCTTTGGAAACGTATATGTGCGGACGAGTATATGAAGTGTGCTGTCCTGGAATGTTACGAGTCATTCAAACTTGTACTTAATATATTGGTGGTTGGAGACAATGAGAAAAGGTATTTACCAACTCTTTCATTCTATTTAGATTTCCCAAAAGAATGGGAATTGGTGCTCTTCCGGGAAATAAGCACTTTCATTTGTAACTATGAAATAAGTTAGTGTTAACCACTCTTTTTCTTCAACGTCACTACAAGTTTTATTCGCTTTATATAATTATATTGTATGATAGTATTCTAGATACTTCACTCATGTACGTCATTTTCTTTTTAGCAATAAAACCGGTCATGTTAGGTAAACAGTAGGGGAGGACTACTGAAAATGCACGCTTAATTGCATAACTTAGCTGTACAAGGTCCTCAGAACCAACCCATTTACGAAGGTCTTCAAAGAACAGATATAAACAAATAAGACCTTAAGGCTCTAGAAATAATGTGGTAAAAACTTATGAGCTCTTTCCTTCAGAAAACCATGTCCGTCTGTGTTAGGTTGCAAGCAGCCAAGCACTCTTCAACAGGTGCTCGTTTGGTGGTACTTCTTTATCAACAAAAAATAAGGATGTGTTCTTTTGTAGCCAAGCATTTCCTAAATAGGGCGGTATATCACTTCGATACAGGTTCCCTAGAAACGAAAATCAACATCAGGATATCAGCTTTATATCACCAGACTTCTTTATGTGATAAGGCGTGTATGAGTGAGCCAAAGGTTACAAATTCAATATTGAGATTATAGAATCCGGCAGCTCCATATGGCTAAGAGTACTGTTCAAAAATTGACCGGCAAGCGGGATCAACAATACTGATAAGATGGGAAAACTAGATGTAACTATTGTTCAGTAGATTGTCTCAGTGCTATTGAGCCTTCATGATAGTTAACTTTTTGAACTATACATTGCCACATTCTTGTTCAAAGATTCATATGCATTCTATTATTTTGATCTCCTTTTGACATGTTTATTCATTAACTTCAACAGGATTATTGGCATTATAATCAAAGAAATTGAAGCTAACATTGCAAAGAATACATTACTTGCCAATTTTAGAATGAGTGCACTGCCAGTTCTTTGCAAGAAATTTGTGGAGCTTGTATCTACCTTGGTAATGCAATCTACTTCTATTCAAGTATTTTCTTACTTCAAAATTGCTTTGGTTCACCTTGTTAAAACGGATAATTCTTGTGTATTGAAAGAATTGCTAATATTACGTCGGTCATGTGCAGAAAGAAAGAGATGCGTCTAAGTTGGATAATGTTGTGCTGTTGCTTCAAGACATGTTAGAAGTAATAACAAGAGATATGATGGTCAATGAGATCAGGTGATCCCTTTTCGCACTCCTAATAATTACATATATACTTCACCATGGCAGTCGTCAACTAACAAACGGTTGCCTTTTTGTCATTTTCAGAGAGCTGGCCGAGTTCGGCAGCAACAAGGATTCAGTTCCAAGAAGACAGCTTTTTGCTGGTTCTGGTACGAAACCGGCAATTGTTTTCCCTCCTCCAGTTTCAGCACAGTGGGAAGAACAGGTCAGATCAGCTAGTTCATAATTGTCTTTTATATCCAAGTCGTGCACTAACTCCACTTGTTTGCAGATTAAGCGCTTGCACCTTCTTTTGACTGTGAAAGAATCAGCAATGGACGTACCTACAAATCTTGAAGCTCGTCGAAGAATTGCATTTTTCACTAATTCTCTATTCATGGACATGCCACGTGCACCTAGAGTACGCAAAATGCTATCATTCAGGTTATTCTCGTGTATCAACTTGTTAATGGTACTGCAAAATTGCTGCAATTTTTTAAATTGTACTGCAATATTTTACATTCTTCTCTATTTCCTGTAACATATTTCATGAAAACTCATCTGCGGCATTTCTAGAAAAAATGGAAGTATTGATTGAATTTATGAGCACTCGATTGTAGCCAACTGCTCCTCTTTTCACTTGAATCCTCGTTTGTTTACATTTAATGAAATGAAAATCATTCAGGAAAAGAATCATGATCAGAAAAGTATTTGTAAATTCACATTAGAAACATCTGATACCAAGTTTGTTTAAGTGTACTGATTTAAGTCCGCTTGTGTCACTATCTTTGTACTTGCCAGTGTCATGACTCCATACTACAGTGAGGAAACTGTATATTCAAAAGGTGATCTTGATCTAGAGAATGAAGATGGTGTATCAATTATATTCTACCTACAAAAGATCTTTCCAGGTTTCCAATTCTACAAAAGAATCTTGATGCTTCGATTCTTTAGATTAACTTACCGACTCTCCATCTTTAATTTTTCATAATTCTTGTTATAGATGAATGGAACAACTTTATGGAAAGAATTAATTGCAAAAGAGAGAGTGAAGTTTGGGGAAATGAAGAAAATGTCCTACAACTTCGCCATTGGGCTTCTCTTCGAGGACAGACACTTTGTAGAACAGGTAATTTGGTCGTACAATCTGCCTTATCATATACGCATGTTTTGGCTTTTTCGCACTTATGAGTCTTCAGTGAGACTTACCTTGTATAACTTAGTCTGCCTTTTCTTTCGGGTTTGCTTGTACAAAATGCACTTTTATTTGTTTTGACAATAGTGCAGTAGGGAACTCCCTTCTGTTTTAGTCAAATTGGAAAAAAAAATGAAGTTATGCCTGCTTTTCTCTGTGAATAGTTAGAGGTATGATGTACTACCGGAGAGCTCTGAAGCTTCAAGCGTTCCTTGACATGGCTTCTGAATCTGGTAAAGTTCTTCAAATTCCAAGTGGAGATTTTTTTTTGTTATTATCTTCAAAATTACTTACTGGTTTGCCCCTGAATTTCTTGCAGAGATTTTGGAAGGATATAAAGCAGTTGCCGATCCAGCAGAGGAGGAGAAGAAAAGTCAAAGATCTTTGTCCTCTCAACTCGAGGCTATAGCAGACATGAAATTTACATATGTTGCAACTTGTCAGATATATGGCAATCAGAAACAATCTGGTGATCGACGTGCAACAGATATCTTAAACTTAATGGTGAAGTAAGTCATTTGGCTGATCTATTTTTCTTTACCATACATAAAAATGCCAGTTGGTGGGTGGTCCGTCACT
>LAPY01004464.1:2886-38501 GCA_000970635.1 Eragrostis tef | reverse complement strand
CGGGCCGCCCACCGATATCCAGGCTTCACTCCGACGTTCCCGTGCTCTCCACCCCGGCCGCGACGACAGCGGCTCAGGTGTTCAGGGCACCCTGTCCGGCCGGTCGAACGCAACGCGGGTTAGCTCGAGATCGCCGTCTCCCTTCTGTTCCCCGCCGGTGGACGCTGCTCTGATTGCATTGCCGGGTTTCTTGCGGGAGCTGCCTACGCATCGGACGTACGGTTACGGTTAAGGGTTCCCAGATGCTCGATTCGAATGCGCTCTTTCTTGTCTTCTACTAATCTGTTAGTTCAATGAATCGTAAAATAAGTGCAACTTCGTTTCAGAAAAGGAATAAAATGTGTGCGTCTTTTCTCATCTTCCTGGAAGGCATGATTTTCCTCCTTTTTTGCCACTTTCCTGTAGGATAGTGGAGGATATGTTCTTAGCCAGATTGAGTTATGAAAGAACGATAAACATGAGGGCGGCGGACAGGTCGATAGAAAGACACGCAAAGAAATTCGAGTGATACTCTGCCTTTCGAGAAAGCCGTTTTGAACCTGACAAAAACTAAATGAAAGAGAGGGTTTCTATTCCGAAGACGAGTCGTATATCGTTCGCTTTACAGAAAAAAATGAGTAGCATACCACATTGTTGGATCATTGAAACCAGAGCCCCGTATCATTGTCCCATCTCATTATGCTTTTGGTGATGCAGCAATGGACGTCCCCAGTAGTTGTTTACTGCATGCATGGCCCCGCGCTTTCATGGCTTTCTGAGCTTCCATCAGTCGTCAACCCCAACCAATTAGCGCATATATTCCCCCCACTATATTGCTATTTCGGTTTATAGCACATCAGTTTTGCATGCTCATGTAGACGCACGCCTCTTTCCTTTTTCCATTCAGAGTATCCGATTCATTCGCGTTCTGTTAGCATCAAGATCTCACCATGTTCTAGTTCGTTTATTTTTCGTCTGCAAACACTGTTGATTCCAACCCTTACTAGATCCTGACACCGTGTCTTTCTCTGTCTTGAGTCTTGACCAGTCCAACTGGGACGGAGCAGCAAGCACAGCCTAAACAAGATGCGGGGTTGCAGCAGTGCTGCCTTTGTCCTTAAGCCCTTCTCCGTCCATCACATTCTCCGTACCGCCGCTCTGTCTCTCGAGCCGGTATATACTAACCGGATTCCCTTGTATCTTGCTCCATAGGAGTAGTTTAGTGACAGGCGCAGAGCAAGCGGAATGGCGACGCCATGCCGAGCACATGCCCGGGCCGTCATACTCGGAGCCCTGTTTGTCGCTCGCGAGCCGGGCGGACGTCGACGAAATCTGCTGCGCGCAGGTGTGAAACGGGCAATTCGTCGGAGACGCGGGACACGCTACTCCTCGGCTGGCAATACGAGATACTAGTATTTTTCTTGGTCTCCGTCTTTGTTTGGACATGGCACTGTGCGAACCTTCCTTCTGCTCTTTCTTCCCGGTTCGTTCGTTAGATCTGTTCGTATGTACGAGACGACGACCGAGTATGAATGTGATCTGTCAAGAGCTTTTCGCGAAACAAGGGGTAGATTGTGCGTGGTCTCCTTTCTGAAGGCATGTCGGCGCCTGAAACATTGGTCAATATCGACTCTGCTGAATAAGAGACAAAATCAGACGACTTTTTTTTTCCATTTCGGACGATGTAGATGCAGATCAGAGGACTTTGCGCATCTGAATCTCTGGACATGTTGGAGAAGTTTACTTCCCGGGCCATGCATGACGCGGCAGCCAGCGCGTGCGGCCTAACGCGTGCCTACCGTTCGTTTTGTCCAAAAGGTTAGTAGTTCCCTAACTGCATTGGGAATCTGCTCTTAAAGCTTTTATCATGCTCTTTTTGTACTTGGAGTTCAGAAACCAAGTCATCGAATCGTGCACAGCATGATGAACTTTTATTTTCGGTTCACGGATCTACGGATCGAACTAGTGAACAGTTTTTACTGTTGAATTGCATACAAAAATGTGTGGACGAAAATTCAGCAGCAGCTTCACTCGGAAAGTCCAGATGTCACCTGTACTGGAATTATACATGGGTTTTATTCGGAGTACTAATCACTCGTACCTATCCTACTACTGTTCAACAATATCTGTGGCCTTGTCTAAGTACTTTCATCATCTCTGACGCTCGTCAGTATTCGTATTTCTTGCGGTTTGGATCTCTGACGCTCGTCAGTATTCGTATTTGTTGCGGTTTGGAGCAAGCGACGACGTACAGAGGTGACTGTTCAATCGAGCAAATGAAGTAAGTGCTCTCGTTCGCTGTTGGCGTTGCAGATGAGCATGTAAACCAACCATCAGTCAAACGAGTAGGAAGCAAATGCAGATACTGAAATGCAAACGATGCTCCGTATGATCAAGCCCAACAACCCTTTCGTTGAAGAATCAATCAACCAAATGAAACAACTGCACCCCCGTCCTAAATCAACAATCTTTTTTCTTCTAACTGCTCCGCCATTTAGACGGGAGCGTGAGAGACCTGGTCAACGTAGCAATGCGATCGATCAATGAACGGATCGAACTTTCACAAGCCGATGAGGTTCCGGGAGGTGGTGACGCCGCCGTCGACGACGAGGTTGTGGCCGGAGATGTACCTGGACTCGTCGCTGGCCAGGAAGAGCACGGCCTCGGCGACGTCCCTGGGCCTGAGCGTGGTGCCCTTGAGCGTGGCGAGCCCCCTGACCACCTCCTCCATCTTCTCCACCTCCTCGTCGCTGGGCACGGTGATGTCGATGTCGGCGTCGCCGCCGTCGCCGTCGTCGTGGCCCTGGCGCCACGCGTTGATGAGCATGGGCGTGGCGACGCCGAAGGGCGAGACGCAGTTGACCCGGATGCCGTGCGCGCCGAGCTCGCAGGCGGCGTTCTTGGTGAGCCCCACGATGGCGTGCTTGGACGCCGTGTACGCGTGAGAAGAAGAAGAAGAAGAAGAAGAAGAAGAAGAAGAAGAAGAAGAAGAAGAAGAAGAAGAAGAAGAAGAAGAAGAAGAAGAAGAAGAAGAAGAAGAAGAAGAAGAAGAAGAAGAAGAAGAAGAAGAAGAAGAAGAAGAAGAAGAAGAAGAAGAAGAAGAAGAAGAAGAAGAAGAAGAAGAAGAAGAAGAAGAAGAAGAAGAAGAAGAAGAAGAAGAAGAAGAAGAAGAAGAAGAAGAAGAAGAAGAAGAAGAAGAAGAAGAAGAAGAAGAAGAAGAAGAAGAAGAAGAAGAAGAAGAAGAAGAAGAAGAAGAAGAAGAAGAAGAAGAAGAAGAAGAAGAAGAAGAAGAAGAAGAAGAAGAAGAAGAAGAAGAAGAAGAAGAAGAAGAAGAAGAAGAAGAAGAAGAAGAAGAAGAAGAAGAAGAAGAAGAAGAAGAAGAAGAAGAAGAAGAAGAAGAAGAAGAAGAAGAAGAAGAAGAAGAAGAAGAAGAAGAAGAAGAAGAAGAAGAAGAAGAAGAAGAAGAAGAAGAAGAAGAAGAAGAAGAAGAAGAAGAAGAAGAAGAAGAAGAAGAAGAAGAAGAAGAAGAAGAAGAAGAAGAAGAAGAAGAAGAAGAAGAAGAAGAAGAAGAAGAAGAAGAAGAAGAAGAAGAAGAAGAAGAAGAAGAAGAAGAAGAAGAAGAAGAAGAAGAAGAAGAAGAAGAAGAAGAAGAAGAAGAAGAAGAAGAAGAAGAAGAAGAAGAAGAAGAAGAAGAAGAAGAAGAAGAAGAAGAAGAAGAAGAAGAAGAAGAAGAAGAAGAAGAAGAAGAAGAAGAAGAAGAAGAAGAAGAAGAAGAAGAAGAAGAAGAAGAAGAAGAAGAAGAAGAAGAAGAAGAAGAAGAAGAAGAAGAAGAAGAAGAAGAAGAAGAAGAAGAAGAAGAAGAAGAAGAAGAAGAAGAAGAAGAAGAAGAAGAAGAAGAAGAAGAAGAAGAAGAAGAAGAAGAAGAAGAAGAAGAAGAAGAAGAAGAAGAAGAAGAAGAAGAAGAAGAAGAAGAAGAAGAAGAAGAAGAAGAAGAAGAAGAAGAAGAAGAAGAAGAAGAAGAAGAAGAAGAAGAAGAAGAAGAAGAAGAAGAAGAAGAAGAAGAAGAAGAAGAAGAAGAAGAAGAAGAAGAAGAAGAAGAAGAAGAAGAAGAAGAAGAAGAAGAAGAAGAAGAAGAAGAAGAAGAAGAAGAAGAAGAAGAAGAAGAAGAAGAAGAAGAAGAAGAAGAAGAAGAAGAAGAAGAAGAAGAAGAAGAAGAAGAAGAAGAAGAAGAAGAAGAAGAAGAAGAAGAAGAAGAAGAAGAAGAAGAAGAAGAAGAAGAAGAAGAAGAAGAAGAAGAAGAAGAAGAAGAAGAAGAAGAAGAAGAAGAAGAAGAAGAAGAAGAAGAAGAAGAAGAAGAAGAAGAAGAAGAAGAAGAAGAAGAAGAAGAAGAAGAAGAAGAAGAAGAAGAAGAAGAAGAAGAAGAAGAAGAAGAAGAAGAAGAAGAAGAAGAAGAAGAAGAAGAAGAAGAAGAAGAAGAAGAAGAAGAAGAAGAAGAAGAAGAAGAAGAAGAAGAAGAAGAAGAAGAAGAAGAAGAAGAAGAAGAAGAAGAAGAAGAAGAAGAAGAAGAAGAAGAAGAAGAAGAAGAAGAAGAAGAAGAAGAAGAAGAAGAAGAAGAAGAAGAAGAAGAAGAAGAAGAAGAAGAAGAAGAAGAAGAAGAAGAAGAAGAAGAAGAAGAAGAAGAAGAAGAAGAAGAAGAAGAAGAAGAAGAAGAAGAAGAAGAAGAAGAAGAAGAAGAAGAAGAAGAAGAAGAAGAAGAAGAAGAAGAAGAAGAAGAAGAAGAAGAAGAAGAAGAAGAAGAAGAAGAAGAAGAAGAAGAAGAAGAAGAAGAAGAAGAAGAAGAAGAAGAAGAAGAAGAAGAAGAAGAAGAAGAAGAAGAAGAAGAAGAAGAAGAAGAAGAAGAAGAAGAAGAAGAAGAAGAAGAAGAAGAAGAAGAAGAAGAAGAAGAAGAAGAAGAAGAAGAAGAAGAAGAAGAAGAAGAAGAAGAAGAAGAAGAAGAAGAAGAAGAAGAAGAAGAAGAAGAAGAAGAAGAAGAAGAAGAAGAAGAAGAAGAAGAAGAAGAAGAAGAAGAAGAAGAAGAAGAAGAAGAAGAAGAAGAAGAAGAAGAAGAAGAAGAAGAAGAAGAAGAAGAAGAAGAAGAAGAAGAAGAAGAAGAAGAAGAAGAAGAAGAAGAAGAAGAAGAAGAAGAAGAAGAAGAAGAAGAAGAAGAAGAAGAAGAAGAAGAAGAAGAAGAAGAAGAAGAAGAAGAAGAAGAAGAAGAAGAAGAAGAAGAAGAAGAAGAAGAAGAAGAAGAAGAAGAAGAAGAAGAAGAAGAAGAAGAAGAAGAAGAAGAAGAAGAAGAAGAAGAAGAAGAAGAAGAAGAAGAAGAAGAAGAAGAAGAAGAAGAAGAAGAAGAAGAAGAAGAAGAAGAAGAAGAAGAAGAAGAAGAAGAAGAAGAAGAAGAAGAAGAAGAAGAAGAAGAAGAAGAAGAAGAAGAAGAAGAAGAAGAAGAAGAAGAAGAAGAAGAAGAAGAAGAAGAAGAAGAAGAAGAAGAAGAAGAAGAGCACTAACTAGTACTGCTAATACTGAAGAAGAAGAGAAGAAGACTCGGTCCAGTACCTCTTGGGCATGGGGGTGGGTATGACGGCGGCGCCATTGCCGTCCCAGCCGTGGTGCGAGGGCGACATGGCGGGCTGGTGCGCCTTCTCGGGGAGGAGCTCGAGGGCGGGCATGGCGGCTGCCGGTGCGTAGGAGGCGAGGCTGGCCTGCATGGATGTACTACCGTACCTATCGGCCGGCAGGTCACGCTCGTCACAGACACGAGATCCTTGCTGCGGGAGGAGGTGTGTTTTGTGTGCCGTCCGCCGCTGCCTGCCTGCTGCTGTGAACAGCTGGGCTGACCCGACGCCGCTACTTATAGACAGCCACGGCGCGCGGGTCGGGCGCGCGGTTTCGTGTGGACGCGACACACATATCTCCGGTTTCTGACCGTGTTACACGGTGGGAGAGAGAGAGAGAGAGGAGAGAACAAATAAAAAGTTGGATGAAATCGGCGCGGCGCGGCACATTCGTGGAACGCGAGACGGAGACAGATAGGCAGGCAGCGAGCCACGAGCGCCGCGGCCTTGGCGCGGTCAGTCTCCGTTCGTTCGCGTGAGGAAGGAAGCCCTGTTGCGCAAGCATATCATTCGTGTGGGATGCGAGACGCGGACAGACGAACGGCGAGGGACAGCAGGAGTTTGGTGCCGTGACGACGCAGCGCAGCGTCGTCAAGCGGACGGGCGCCGCCGTTGGCTGGGGGGCCGAACTGTGTTGACCCTGCGCGCCGGGCCCCGGGAAGAAAGGACGCCCGTGTGGTTGGCCTCGACTCGAGCTTTGGACAGGTGGATCCGGCCACCGCAGCAGCGTTGAAACTCGCGGGATGTGTTCTCGCGTGGAGACCGTCGGTTCGGTTCGGCGCAGGACTTTGCGCTTGTCGTCCTTGGCGCATTTTCTTTTTTTTTTCTTTTTGATACTGTACTAGCGGACGACTTTGCTGAGGTGATACGTGACGGTCTTACTACAGTCTTTGTCCACACTTGAGGGTGGTGAAGTTTGACTGTTCGTTCCAGGCAGCAGACGACCTTTTGGTTCTTGAACTCCGCAACGGCGAGGCCGGGTCAACTCCAGTTAAAACGGAGCGAGAGAGGGTTGACAATGCAACCCCGAGGCTTCGAGTTTTTTCCCGCGGAGAGGAGATCACGTCACACCGCCGTGGCGGAGTACGTATGCGCATCAGTAGCTAATTAAGTAGTAGGTGCCCACCACAACTGGGTTAGTTCAACGGTTCCCTTTTTCTTTTGGAGGAGGTTCAAGGTCCAAGGATTCCCTTTTGTGTGAGAATCGTTCTCGCGTACGTGGGGGCTGGGTCTCCAGAGCCCAGTGCGTACACCCAACCAGGCAGGCTGTTTTGACCATTCTGATTTACTTATTCGTTCGTTTTCACTTTAACGGAAGGCGGAGAACGGTCTGCAATAAAAAGGTACTCCTGCCAGGGTGAAGTAGTAACTTGTTACGCAAAGGTGCTTTGTGGAGAGTGCTAAGGTTCCCTGGGCCGCAAGCCATCGACTTGGACGAACCACGTAGTATTGTTAATTGTTTTCCAGGTCCGTGGTCTTTCTCGTAAGAGATTTGGTCGCAGCACCTTACCACAGTGAATGTCACTTACTAGCTAGTACTTTCTTCATGCGGAATTCTTCCCGCTACTGAAATTTCATGCCATAATTTCTTTCTTCTTTTTTTATATGAAAATAGAGCTTTATTAACCCAACTCTAAAAAAGAACATGTACAAGTTAAAAACATACCAATATTGCCATTATATATAGCCCAAAATACACGTGTATAGATGTTTATAAATTACCTATCATGGTCATTATAGAGCTATAAATCTATATGAAGGAAGAAAGTGATGAAAATGTCTTTCACATGAAAGGCAAAGTAGTGATAGTAAAAAAAATGATAAGACACGCAAAACCTTATAGACAATCAATCATATAATAAGGCTATCAAAGTATCATTGTGCAAATATCGAGCTGACCCATTAGGTCCTCAAATATATATGATAAATCGATCACAGACAAAACACAAAAGACACAAATAATTCCAATATCCAAGTGGGACCACGCATGACACAAGTGCTTAATTCGAATCCCGATTGAACCCTACCCCAGTATCATCAAGCAACACACAGGATCGGACTGGTCTCTCAAGCACACAGCAACACCCTAATGCATATGCATTGCGGGGACCAAAAATAAGTCAATCAAATCAAAGGGGAAAAGGGAGCTCTAGTAGCTCCCACGAAGCCTCCTCCCCTCCTGGAACGGGTAGCTAGTCGCAAAACAAATCCGTAGCTAATTTGTTCTGCCCTTTTTTTTCCTGGGTCCACTTTCCAGATGATTTAAACAATTATTGACCAAATCTTGGCCCCACCTAAACCCCATTTGAACAGAAGAACGGTTTCCTAGTCGCGCAACAGCCGATCTTCTCTGTCACGTATAGAGAGCTGGGCCATGTACCTTAGGAGTGTAACGGTGACGTGTTCAAATGCTCAATGATGTTTACACACCTAGAGACACGAACCTTTTGGATCAGAACAGCGATCGATCGGTTGACTGTGTTGCATGGGCCTTTCTGACAAAAGCGAGCTAGGCTCTTCCTTGATGTAGTCAAACCGTGGTTTGAGTCTTTGAGAAGGGTGACTCTTGAGCCTGCGAGCCAGCTGAGCAATTTCCATCTCTTGCGATAGCTCCTTCGTCTTTGCGTCATTTTAACCTGGCTTATGCAATCTGATCCAAATGCGTAGCGCTACTCGCTATAGCTTCACTATAGCTTTTTGAGACATTGTAAATATTACCGCTAATGCCGCTAACTCCGCTATAGAGTTAAATAGCCCCGCTAATTCATCCGCTGCCTCCGCTATAACTGACTTATAAACTCCGCTAAGTCATAAATCAAGCAAGATGGTGAATTTGCTTGTGTTCAGAATTCAAATTGCGCTTGCTTTTTGAATTTTTGAATTCTATGGACTTTTTCACCGCTAAAAAGATGGCAAATACTATGCTAGGATGATGATATGCTTAGAGAATGGCATGACACACGAGCTCTCTACTAATGTTTTGGTTAAAAGTTTGCTTTGTTTTGCAAACAGCTATTGGTAATAGCCGCCGCTATAGCTGCGCTATAGCTTCTATAGCTTTTCTGAGATCTCTCCGCTAAATTCTATAGCCCGCTATTTACAACCTTGCTACTAGCGCATGTATATTTATGTATACGGAGGTTAGTTGCATGGCGTGTTAGGCGCCTCTGTTATTCTCTTCGTCGCCTACCCTTTACTTAAACTAATGCCACTCACAGTGTCAGCATCGATCGGCGGCTAGGCTCTAGCTAGCCATGTTCCACTTCCCAGCACATCTCCATGCATGCACGCATGGCTATGGCATTTTATTAGGACGGCCGGCCGCCGAGGAAAGCTGGATAGCTAGCAATGGATCGGGCGAGGCACGGATCGATCTGAGTTGCCAAGTCGGCGTGCGCTCAAGAGTCAAGGCCAGCGAATTATTCGGAGCGGAAAAGGCCCGAGCCGCAAAGTGGTTCATTAAGCTGGTGAGGAGACACGACACCGGCCGATCGATTATCTCTTTGTGATCCGCCGCTAGGTGTTCCTTTCCTTTGGAACACATGATTCCAAAAGACACGCGAATAGCAAAAACGTAAAATTTGAGTTGTCTAACATTTGCCATCCTACGCAAACTGAGCATGGTTAGGTTCTTTGTGGTCGAACCAATTCACATGGATTCAAGTCTCAAACCTGACACGGGTGTTGCACATTTACGGTTTTATTCTTTCAATGGGAAGTCACGACGCGTCCGTGGTGTAGAACATTTGCCAAAAAAAAAACATTTGCAGTCCTACAAGACTCTAGAGCTAAGAAAATGTTTCCAACAGGATAGAGTGCCGAAAAATGTAGAAATTTGAGGAGAGGAAGTCACACAAATGAAACTTTCCAAGAGGTCAAAACCACTTGTTAGAATTCCTCTAAAATTGCTCTGGAGGAAGGCATTCCATATGAAAGGATTGGATTTCTCCAAAATTCCTTCATTTTTTTGTTCCAAAGAAGCCTTTTACATTTATAATTTATTCATCAGAAATTCAGATCCTACGCTGCATATGGCCACAAATGTTTATTCATCAGAAATTTAGATACTACATTCCATATGAAAATTTGTACACATTTACAAGGTATTATTGAATGGGGTTAGCAATTGATAAACAAATATCTAAGGGCATTCTAGTTAAGCTTAATGGCAATGGCACTCGGATATCCTAAGCTGCTTCGCTTTGTTGGACAAATATAGTATAATTTGGTAATTATCATCTCAAACAAAAGCACAAAATAAATATATCAGGGGATTATGTAGCTTGTGTAAACAAGGCCTAATCTTCAACATTAGGTGCACACCTACGCTAATTATCTAAGATCATATGATCACCCTTTGAGCCACGAGCTGATTAAAAAGTATATCTTTTGTGGATCTGAATCCCGAGCAGGCACTAAAACACTGGACAACAAGATATGATTCCCTCCATAGTAACCCAGCCTCTTTCTTAAAAATTGATTGCATCCCAATCTTAGCTCACCATCAACACATAAATAGCTTCATGGACCATGGCTGCCATTAATTATTATTTGGAGCTCCCTCGCAAAAAAAATTATTTGGAGCAAAACGATAAGGGAGAAAAAAAATTGTTAATGAGAATGGCTCACTGAGGTAAAATAAGTTGTACGGTGGAGATGTACTGATATCTTTGCATGAATGGACACGGCACCTACTTGAAAAACGTCCTCTCGCATTAAGTATACCACTGGTTTAAACGCGGAATAGAAGGGAGTGAGTACAATATTGTATCTTATTTTGATGCGAACATATTAATTTAGCTTGATAAATCAATCAACCGATCGTTCTTGAAAAGGCTTAACTAATACTACTAAGGAACGAAACATACGTAAATCTAGGTACATCGCTTGTTAAAAGTCTCATATCGGGCTTAAAGATAGATACAATACTATTTGTTGTGGGAAAGAGAAAACGCTACGAGTGAACAAAGTGATGGGGTACGAGCTAGACTTGTGTGGGCCTTAAGAAAATTTCCACCTACGCATATCAAAATCAGGATATGGTGAATCTGCAAATTCGATCCGTGTGAGTCAAAATCTTCCTTTTTTTACCAGTGCTCCTTCTCAAACTTTGAATGACATGCAAGCATTTGGATGGATCCGATTCTGCGCATGCGCATGCAAATCCTTCGCGAACTTTGAACGATCAAGCGTACAGATTGATCAGCTGCTCGGTTTGGAAGTCTCGGAGGCGGCAGCTGGCTTTTACACGTCGAATAATTTGGCCTGTTCGCTTAGCTGCTTTGCAGTAGCTACAGTGTTTCAGTTATTTCTTCTGCAGCCGCTACAGTGTTTCTGCAGTCGCTACAGTGTTTACAGTTATTTTTCTGCAGCCGCAGCCGCAGCTGCAGCCTACCGAACAGGCTGAATATGGCTTTGGCTGTAAGTCTAGGATTGCCGCCACACGGAAGGTACTTTGACTGAGCCGGTCAAAGTCCTGAAAGATATGTTTTGACTCTCCCAGCTACTTCCCTAACTACCGGTGGTAGGTCCGGCCGTTGACTCCTGCGGCGTGCAACCGTGCAGCATCGGTTGCCTTTCCTGGTGAAAAGGATGTCACGTCTTTGGTGGTGATGCATCAAATTGAATAGTAGTACTCCTATTTCATCGGTTTCTACGTACGATGTTCAAGTTGGTAAAGTTTCATCACTGTTGCTTACAATTTGTTATCCCCATCAGTTAAAAATTTCATCACTGGTACGTACAGTCACGTCTGCCCTGTATGTTGCTATCCCCGTCAGTTAAAAATGTCAAGTTGGCAAAATACGAAAAATCGAATTTCCGCATAAATTTGAACTCATAGCGAGTAGCGACGGCACAAACGTTGCTATTGGTACGTAGCAGGTGCAGGACAGCATGAGAACTCGTTTTCTCTGAGGCGGCGATGATATTCGGCCGTGATCTCCAATCCAGCAGTGGTTGCACTGTCTTCTTCCTCTTCTTCTTGCGCGCACGCCGCGCATTCGTCCTCCCATTAGCGAGCGCACTGCCCCGACCCCTACCCTCCTCACTCCGTCCCTCAGTATCCCTCCCACCGCAGAACAACGCCCCTGCCCCGGTTTGCGGCAGCAGCAACGCGCGAACACCACTGTCCCCTTGCTGACTGAAAGTTCTACAATTTTCAGGCACCCGAAGAGAAAGAGACGTGTAGACAAAAATATAGAAGCATGTTCCTTTTTTTGGGAATAATAATGAGCATGAGCGCTATACTCTTTCATTTACGTAGAAGATAAATTTTTTTTTTGACGGTCAACGGGGGAGGAGAACTTCCCACCTGATTCCATTAATTTAGAAAATAATAGAGGCCCCCTTGATGGCCCAGTACAGATTAAAAAAAAGTTCAACACATTTGGATGTACTACATGGGAGAAAACAGCCGGCACCAAGCACTAGATATCTCGCCATCGTCGCGCGACATACGACAACGCCATAGTTTTGCTTCTTCTCTGCAAGTAGATAGGAGACGAGGGAGCGACGGGGTTTCCCGCCGGAAGACGACCTCGTTGCGGTGCTTCCACAGCTGCCAGTAGCAAAGCAACGCCAAGCAGTCCCGGTGCTTGCTCGGTGTCGCCGGAGGCCAGGTGAGTTCCCGGGCGTCCCAGAACGTCCGTGCGAACGAGCATCCATACAGGATATGGTTTGTGTCTTCTTGACCATGGGCGCAGACCTCGCATATGTCATTCTCGACAATGTTCTTTTTCAGCAAGTTGCTTTTGCACTGAATTCGCCCCTGCACCATGAGCCACCCGAAAATTTGAACGCGCGGCGGCGCCCGATTTTGCCAAACAAACTTTGCAAACTCGCATCCGGGGTCAGTCGCTAACATGACCAGCTTGTAGATTGAGGATGAACGCAGGGACCCGTCTGGTGAAAAGAGCTCGCTGCGCCGTGCGTCCGGCTCCATGGTGAGCACCACACCGGAGAGCATGCCGCGCACTGCAGCAAGCTCATGCTCTGCCACCCGCGACAGCCTTGGAACAAAATGCTGCCGCAATCCTTGAATGTAGAAGATAATATTGTCCATGATGCATGATTGTGATTACATTGCGCATCAAAAACACGACGAGAAGCCAACAAATGTCGACGACAACAAGCGAGCCCACTGGAGAAATGACCTCCTGCGCTCCGAACAGATTTTGATGCTGAGGAATCCCCATGGCTCCCAACAATCGTCATTCCGTGCCCTATTATACTTAGCAGATGCTCTAACTGATGCTGAGCTTGTACCTAATGCCCGAAAAAAGAAGGAACATGGTGAGCAATGCAATTTGCGGTAATCAAAGCAGCCGGCGTCTTGTCAAGCCGGTATCTAGCGCTAAAAGCACTGTCGCTGGCTTATCCAGGCTTAAACTTGCAGCCCACTAGACCCACTTGCGAAGCCGCATGCAAGATGCAACCAAGCACCCGCTTCCGTTGTTGCTTTCCTGCAAGCGGAAACGGCGTTGTCACTGAGGTCAGATCAGGATCTCGCTTCTGGGCTCCAAATTGGCAGTCTCCGACACAGCTAAAGCTAGCAAGATTATGCAGAGCAACTTGGGCATCAGGCCATGCAATTATGCGATGGAAAGGGAGATCAGCTGCGTGCATGTATGTTGCATTGCCCAGCTCAGGCTGCCTCTGATGTGGAACGATAAAGCTCAGCAGCTGAGCGACAGCCGTTGTTGTTCAGGGTGGCCTTTTGTGGCGTCTGATTCCGATTGGCAGAAAACAATACATATCCAGCTTCCTGGGGATCCAGGACGTACTAATATTATTGGATCGATGACCAACTTGCTGGGGACGCAACTTGGCGGCCGGAGCTGCCAAGATTAGCAACTTTTACCTACAGTTTCTCGCAAGTGGCCCAACAATATCTAGCCCACTTGGTTAAGTACTAGAAAAACTGCCAGCCACCACTCAATAAAAATTGGAGGGGAAAAAATCATCTTGCAGTAACCTAGCCCTTCGTTCAGCAGCGCCGCCGATATGGTGTGGGTCGTTCAGTCGTGCACAGCGAGCTTTTGCTGCTACAGATACAGTTTCAGCAATTCCGTTAAGATTTGATTGTCCTCTTTGTTTGACATAAGTACATAATTGCATTTCGTTACTTCGTCCAGCAGGTAGCATCTGACCACAACTGTTCTGTACCTTGGCAAACGCCTGGTCAGTTTGGCAACCTACCAGCTCTCGCGACTAGCCTTTCGTACCTCCATTTTGTGATGGAAGGCCTTGCGTCACCAGAGACCAAACTAAGATCTCCGTTTCTAAGCATCGATAAACATTGCTTGGTTTCACAAAAACACACCATGTAGAAGAAAAGAAGATCAGACCATCAACTGAACTCACCATCAACTGAACTCAACATTCGGATATAGTAAGGAATACATAAGTTTGAATCGGAGATACCATGTTTTCTCTAGAAGTCACTGAATCACATATGCACATCGCAACATGAACAACTCCAGGCATGGCCTACTATATCTTCATTATCTCTTCCGACACCAGACATGAACCACACACATTTCTTGATCAAGTTCAATCTAACGTTAGATGTCGTCCCTCTTCCCACACAATTTGTTTATGCTATAGCCTATACTCAAGCTTTCTCATTATCTCCCTTGTCTAAAAGACAGAAATTTTGAACAAGTTATAATTGTATAAACTAAAGATGAAAATAAGTTAATTTGAGGTGATAAAAGCCTATGCAACTTTATCTAAAAGAAGAAATCACACACAAAGGTAAAAGTCATCATTTTCTCGAATTAATTGCTTCATACAAGAACTTCAGCAAGGCACCCAATATTGGGAGTAGAATAAAGATTTTGCACACAGATATTTCCCTGGAACCGTACACGTGCTTCATGCTCTTTATATACTGCTACGGGATCGACATGTCCATTCGACTCGAGCCCAACAAATATACTGCTACGGCCCATCCATCTGCCTTCACACCCCGACTTCAAGGCCTGGAAGCGGTCCAGCGCCGCGACGATAAATTTCCGGCCCGAAAGCATCCGAGCTCACACGAGCCCACACAGTCCACGCAAATCAGCCGACTTCGAGTCTGGAAGCGGAGAGAGAAGCGAAGTCGAAAGGAAAATCAGAAGGCAGCACTCTGTCGCCGCGACAAGAAATTTCCGGCCCGAAAGCCCCCCGCGCTCGTCCCTCTCTATCCACCTCGCCTTCGGCGGCGGCGCGGCGGCGGAGATGCTGTCCGGCGACGTCCCCCCGAACCAGACCATCTACCTCAGGAACCTCAACGAGAAGCTCAAGAAAGAAGGTACCACGCTCCTTTGTCTCCGCCTCCCCTGCGCGCCGCCGGTAGCTGAATCCCTCCTAAAACCCTAGGTTCCCGATCTGGGGCATTGCACGCCGTGGCGTCCCGTAGGGCTCGGTAGGCCCTCTCCTTTGGCCACCAGGGGGATGGAACTTTGGAGGTTTTTCGAATTTTGGTGTAGCGGATGACGAAATCGCTAGGTTTTGTGCCCTCTCATGCTTTTGCTAGAACTTCCAGCCTCTTAGAGTGGACGTACGCTCGTGCAGTCTGTGTCGGAGGAATGCTAATGTTGTATTCAAATGCGATTTGATTCACTGTAACTCGTCCAAGTTACAGAAATATTCCCTCCTTTCCCTGGACACCTTGCCATAGCCTAGCACAGTGACCCTGCTCAAATAATCGTAGCCAGAAGTGAATTCTCTTCACCTCATTTTGGTTAGGTTAATCCTACGCAATTGTAATAAGCATTAACAGTTATTTTGTGTTGCTGAATTCTTGTATGTTTTTATATCATTTAGGGCCTGTCTGGGTGGTGTAGTTTTTCAAAACTAAAGTAAGAAACCATGGTTTTAGAAGGGAAAGCCAAGCAAAACCATGGTTTATAAAAAAAAAGAGGTCAGGAGTGGAGTTTTTTAAACTCCAAAATGGTTGCACTTTTAGCAATACCCTGTTTTTTAAAACTGCAAAACTTGTTACATCCAAACACTTCCATGCCTCTCAAAACCAAACTATTTTGTGAAACCATATTATTCTTACAAAACTCCAAAAATACTTTGTATCCAAACAAGGCCTTAGGGTGTTTTGTACTGAATATGTTGATCCTTGTTGCTGCAGAATTGAAGAGATCGCTCTATGCATTGTGCTCACAGTATGGAAGGATACTGGATCTAGTGGCCTTAAAAACTCCCAAACTGAGGGGGCAAGCATGGGTGGTGTTTAGTGAAATTACAGCGGCTACCAATGCCTTCCGTGGACTGCAAGAATTTGACTTCTACGGCAAAAAAATGGTATTCCATCTTCAGTTAATTCTAATTCTTTCCCTGCACCTTTTGACTTGTCTTTCTGTTCATGATAACCATAATGGATATACTTTCCTGCCCCTTAAGTTTATTTGTGTACAATAAAGCATTGTTTCTAACTGTTCAGCGAATCTTGTACGGCATAGACTACTTTTAGGTTTTGCATTTCGTGCAGCAAAGTTGTGCAATAGATAATCCCTGCAGGTTTTGGCAAATCTTTTGGTATACAACTTAAATGTTTGTAATACTGCTCTTTTTGAGTAAATGCTAGCTACCATGTTTTTTTTTTGGCCTTTATTTACTTATTTGCTGAACTAGCCAGGCAAGGTTTCTTGCACTCTTCTTTCTAGGAGAAAATTGAGGATTTTCCTCCCATCAATCATGAGAATTAACCTTTTCTCTTACGGTCATTAGTTACTTTATTAAGTAAGAATTTAGGAGGCGGTTTAATACTACTACCCTGTCTTTTATGAGTGTTAACCCAGCTTGCTTTTTTTCTTCCGTTACGCAGCAAGTGCAATACGCGAAATCAAAATCTGACTGTATTGCAAAAGAAGATGGTACTTACGCACCTAAGGAGAAAAGGAAGAAGCAAGAAGAGAAAGGTGCTCCCTTTTAACATTTTCAGTTATTAGACATGGAGGTTATGGCGTATGTAACAATTCCTCGTCTTTTCAGAATTTTGTTCTACGTTAAGTATATTACAGGAGTTGGACAGAAGTGCTAATGAATTCTACACTAGTTCATTAGATTAAACTACAGTACTACAATATGTTCTTTAATTTGCATGTATTCCACTTATCTGTCCCTGAAGTTGAGAGATCACTGCTTTGTTCCTTGTAGAAAACCTGTGCCATTGTGTAAGTAAAAGAAGTTTATGAAAAACAGCCTTACCCCAAGATTAGTTCGCTATTATTTTAATGTCAGTGTCTGTTATCATCCCACGGGTACTTATTTGAACTTCCAAACTAGACAGTAGTTGGACCGAGGGAAGCACTCGTGTTGGCGTGTCCTATTTCTTTAATCATGCTTCAAATATGAAATTTTTGCTATGTTTCTGTTCGGCATGTTTTATGGTTCTACTTTGATTCTGCATCATTTTTACCTCATTGCATCTTCAAATGTTGGGAAATGTACATTTACCTTTTTCTTTTGCCTCTTGTTTCATTTTTAGCTGCTGAGAAAAAACGACGAGCGGAAGAGGCACAGCAAACTGGTCCCAATGCTGCCGCTGCCCAAAGCAATGGATTTGTAAGTTTTTTTTTTGCCTCCTTGAAATGGCATATTTCCTTTTCTCTGTTAGTTTCTTGTTTAATAAGACTATTCTGATCACCTGCATCCAAAGGTTGTCATCTTCCTCGTGCGCAGCTGCTCTTTTTTCCCTTCTTGATTGATATCCTCTTTGTTTTTCAAAAACGAATAGTCAAAATAGGAACTCTAAAAAACATTGAAGATAGTTACAGTTTGCACTGTTGCAATACAATGTGGATTGTATCTTAAATTTGTAAGTGCGCCAGTTAGGCTCAGAATTATTTAAATTGTCAAACATCACATAGAGGGGGATTTTATTTGGAATTTTTAGGCATCAATGAAGCAGGGGTGTGTAGCATTGCCAATGCGATCCATGGTCTTCTGAAATGTTGAGGGCATCTTTGAATGTGTATTCTATCTGTGATTACTCTGAATGGTCTATTTGGTCAATGTGAGTAATGAAGGAAAATAAACAGGGAAGCTATTATCTATTTTTTTATATTGAGATGTTTGTTGACCATTCTAAGATTGTGAATCTGTGTTCCCATATTTAATTCTTTTTAGGTAAATTAGCTCACTAGTGTTCCGATAAGCTCTGCTTTCATTGATTTGCCTTGCCTTGCCAAAAAAAAAAGTAGTGAGTCATCAAGCTCATTAATACAGTCTTCATATTTCATGACATGGATTCGATGGAATAGTAGTTAGTAAGGCACCATATGTTTCTATGGCTTCAATGATGATTCTGAATGAATCATCGTGATCTCATTATGCATAATTTACGTGTATATAAATCTGAACTGCAAGAGGCTTCATACCTCAAAGGCTTGAAACTTTGATTTTTTTTTCTTCTAGTGACGTCTATATTTATTGTAGGATTTTGGGCACCGGTTCTCTGTGGGCCTTGCGATCATCTAATTGAGTTTCTTTGTTAACTTTATCATAGGGAAATCAAGCCTCACGTCAGGGCAAGGTTCCACAAAAGGAAGCTGCTCCTCCGAACAATATCCTCTTCATCGAGAACTTGCCTAAGGAGACCACAGACAAGATGCTTCAGCTCCTGTTCCAGCAGTACCCTGGTTTCCGGGAAGTCCGGATGATTGAAGCGAAGCCAGGCATTGCTTTTGTTGAGTTTGAGGATGACAGCCAGTCGAATGTTGCAATGATGGCCCTCCAGGGTTTCAAGATTGCCCCGGAGTATCCAATGGTCATAACATACGCCAAAAAATGAGTGATCTGGGGTTGCCAGCCAGCCCAAAAAACCTGTACCCGTAAGATTTTCCCCTCTTCTTTTCGAAATCAAGCTGCAGTATCAGCTTTCCGACCCTGTATTTTTGGAAAGCACTTGCTTAGTTTAGAAGCTAAATTCTTGCCACTTTAAATCAGATTTGGTCCTCGGTCTTTATGTGAACCTTGCTTTTCTTCTTTTCAAGTCAGGTATTGTGGCCTTGCCTAGGCCTAGAGGCTACATTATCTTCTTACAGTAGTAGAATTTAAACCAGTCATGGAGCGGTGTCTCTCGCTTAAAGGCGAAGAGAAAATCATGCCCCTATATTTTCGCCTTTTCCCTTGGTCAGAGACGAATGAGGTGTACGTGCCATAGTATAATGCCAGAATCAGAGGTGTCGCTCCCCAGTAGTTGCGGGCATGATTGTTTGAACAAGTATTCTTCCTAGTAGTGGGATGGTAGGTTTCATGGCCTTTTTTCTAATGAAAGGCGTGCAACCTCCTACTACAACTATTTGGCCATTATGGGATTGTTGTTGCATTCGTGGCCCTCAATTAGGTGCCTGAAACCACGAATGAGTAGCTTTGAAGTCGATGAATGTATGTGTCCATACGACCCATGCAGTGGCATGTTCGTTGTGCGAGACTGCCGCGAGTGGTCGGCAAGACAGGCAGAGAGAGGCCTTGTATAGCTGCGTGCCCGAGTTTTTCGCTTCCCTTTCTGGGTGTGCCTCTGTTCGTGTTCACTCGTGCAACCTATCCTGCTGAGCTACTCTTATCTGGTTGGTATAGGGAGCCGGTAGGGATGGGTTTTGTCGTAGGCCTGGGCACCATTTCATCTGGCAGATGGAGCACACGAAATCTTTGTAGCGTATCGCCTTGTGAATAGGTGTCCTTGTCGTATAATGACGGCTGTGAGAAATCATGTGACCTTAGATGGCATCTTACAATTGCTCGGTCTATATAGGAGGATTGACTTCACCAGAATGCATGGCATTATTTGGATTTGGTTATATCCTTCATCCGTTCTTAATATCAACAGTAACACGCTAGTAAGAAAATTTGGCTAGTCACACGAATGATGCTGGAGTTGTTAAAATGCTATTATTATTTTATTTTATTTTTTGCGAGACAACGGTTAGTAGTACAATGAGCGAATATGTGCATGGGAAGCTCGGCACGGTAGTTATAACTGCCTGGTTCGACACACCTGCAGATGCTGATGTTCATTCGAAAAATATAAAATGGGAACCGGTGTACTAAGAGACAAACAAATCGTAAGCAATCCCTTGGCCGCATTCGCATCCGTGACATTGGAAAGGCGTATGGGAAGGGGAAAAGTTACCAGAAAAATATATTTGTGCGACGATGATGTCGCTGCAGATATGATAGAGCGAGAGCGATGATGACAGTTGCCATGGCTACGCACGATGGATCCTGAATTTGTTACTACGTCGTTCGCAGTCACATACATCATCATGCCGTTACAGTGTTACTTTGCGCGTGTCAGCGCTCGAAGCTGGTGCTGGAACATTTAAGGACGCGAATCGACTAGGATCATGCCACGCACGGCGTGCAGTAAATTGGCGCGCGATCACAGGTTTCACATTGCGGGATTAGCAGCTTCATTAACCTGTTCACATGCACTACGCCGGAGGAGAGGAGGGCTGGGCCCCAGATTCGGTGGGGTCCCCGTCGTGGGGCCCACGCGGCCTCCCAGGGAGGAAGCGAGCACAAACAAATTCAAGTCACGGAATTAACCTCCACGCTCCTGAACACCTCTCTCTTATCTCTCTCTTTCTTTCGCTCGTTTTTTGCTGATGAGTTGACGCCCCTGCAAGTACGAGACAGCCCGCCTGCGGGAGGAGGAAGAAACAGAAGGTACGCTGCCGTCTCGCCGAGCAATCTTTGGACGGTGAAAAAAAGATAGCTGCCACGGCGTCGGCGGCGGCGGCGAGGACGACGAGGAGGAGAAGGCCCATTTGGGCTGCTGAGGATCGCGGGCAATGCCCCTGTCGCGGCACAAGGTCGGGAACGAGTACGCCCTCGGCGGCCGCGACCTGTACCGCGCCGCCGACCAGCACGACCCGGAGGCCGTCCTCGATCTATTATTATTTTATTTTATTTTTTGCGAGACAACGGTTAGTAGTACAATGAGCGAATATGTGCATGGGAAGCTCGGCACGGTAGTTATAACTGCCTGGTTCGACACACCTGCAGATGCTGATGTTCATTCGAAAAATATAAAATGGGAACCGGTGTACTAAGAGACAAACAAATCGTAAGCAATCCCTTGGCCGCATTCGCATCCGTGACATTGGAAAGGCGTATGGGAAGGGGAAAAGTTACCAGAAAAATATATTTGTGCGACGATGATGTCGCTGCAGATATGATAGAGCGAGAGCGATGATGACAGTTGCCATGGCTACGCACGATGGATCCTGAATTTGTTACTACGTCGTTCGCAGTCACATACATCATCATGCCGTTACAGTGTTACTTTGCGCGTGTCAGCGCTCGAAGCTGGTGCTGGAACATTTAAGGACGCGAATCGACTAGGATCATGCCACGCACGGCGTGCAGTAAATTGGCGCGCGATCACAGGTTTCACATTGCGGGATTAGCAGCTTCATTAACCTGTTCACATGCACTACGCCGGAGGAGAGGAGGGCTGGGCCCCAGATTCGGTGGGGTCCCCGTCGTGGGGCCCACGCGGCCTCCCAGGGAGGAAGCGAGCACAAACAAATTCAAGTCACGGAATTAACCTCCACGCTCCTGAACACCTCTCTCTTATCTCTCTCTTTCTTTCGCTCGTTTTTTGCTGATGAGTTGACGCCCCTGCAAGTACGAGACAGCCCGCCTGCGGGAGGAGGAAGAAACAGAAGGTACGCTGCCGTCTCGCCGAGCAATCTTTGGACGGTGAAAAAAAGATAGCTGCCACGGCGTCGGCGGCGGCGGCGAGGACGACGAGGAGGAGAAGGCCCATTTGGGCTGCTGAGGATCGCGGGCAATGCCCCTGTCGCGGCACAAGGTCGGGAACGAGTACGCCCTCGGCGGCCGCGACCTGTACCGCGCGGCCGACCAGCACGACCCGGAGGCCGTCCTCGATGGCGTCGCCATGGCCGGCCTCGTCGGCGTCCTCCGCCAGCTCGGCGACCTCGCAGAGTACGTGCTCCCCGCATTCTCTGCTCTCCCTGTCTTGTCTGCCATGATTGTTGTCCCGTCTGAGTTATTTGGTTTTCGTTGCATGCGAGCATCTTCGTTTTCCTGATGAATGAGTTCTTGGTGGCATGCACCTGGAGTTGTTGCGTCACGGTTCCTTGGTCAATTGCGAATTTACTTGGGTTTGTTTCGTAGTAGATCACCTAATGCTTTTGTCATCACGAACAAAATGATAGGTTGTCGAAAAAAATCCCTTTTCTTGTGATAAACGGTAGGTGACTGATGTATTAGGCGTTTGACTTTCAGGTGATTAGCTCTGTTGATGATGACCTTGTCCTAGCTCAGCGACACCGAACATTGTTCTGTTATCACTCTGTTTCATAGTTGTGATCGAGCACTTTCTCGCCATTATGGCCCTTCATTTCTTAACGGAAAAAATGTTTTGGTTTCATCCACCGATCTGCTTAATTTCTGGTGCCTGAAGAAAGAAGCAAAGAAACAAACTGAAATGCGCTGAAGTTTGATTATGGAATTTACCATTACCAAGGAAACTGCATTTGCATAAACTAGAATTTGGTACCTATGTGACATAAACTCATCTTCTGACCATGATCCACCGAACGTTCCTATTATGTTGCCTGCAGATTTGCAGCACAGGTGTTCCATGGGCTGTACGATGAGGTGACGAGCACATCCGCGCGAGGGCATGGGCTCATGCTCCGAGTGCAGCAGCTGGAGGCAGAGCTGCCGCTGCTAGAGAATGACTCCTGCCAGAGAGATTACCTGTATGTTGCTTCTAATAAGGGTAGGTGCAGACCAAAGTACAACTTCTCTGCAAATGTATCCTCCATTAGCTCTGATGTCACTGTTTGATCCTTTGGCAGGAATTGAATGGCACTCAAATCCAAGGCTGGACCATGGGGCTGTGACAAGAGGCGACGTTCCTCGCTTCATCATGGACTCCATCAAGCAATGCCGTGGACCTCCCAAATTGTTCATGCTTGACAAGTATGACAACCTATGTCTATGAAGCTGTAGCTAGCGAGGATTAAGTAGGTTTTTTTTTTATCATGATGGTCACAGTGTTGTTTGATGAGCAGGTATGATATCGGCGGGGAGGGAGCGTGCTTAAAGAGATACACTGACCCGTCCTTCTTCAAGACGGATTCGGCGTGTTCTAGCGTGCTGCAGGAAGGAATTCAAAGAGAGAGAAGACCTCTTAGAGCCATGGTAAGAAACTGTTGTTTGCAAGAGATATGTAGCTCATTCACTAGTAAGCTATGCATACCATCCTTCTTCTAGGAATTTTGATGGATCCTTTATAAGTCTGAAAAATATCAACTGAATGTTTCTTCTGCTAATTGTTATAGTACATGTTTTTTCCACTGCAACGACAATAACAATAACAAGCCTTTAAATCCCAAGCAAGTTGGGGCAGGCTATACCCTTCTTTTTTTCATGATGCGCCTTAATTCAGTCAGCTCTCAGATTTAAAGATCTGAACATCCAATTTCTTTTGTTTCTTTTTTGTAGGAGATCAGACCGAACCTTCAGAATGATGAGATTTTCAGACCCCCGAGCCCAGTCAACATTGATTCCAAGTAGCTGTCTTCTAAAATCTCCTAAATGTGTTAATCTGTCTTTTCTTTGATAATACATTCTTAAAATATGTTAATGTTTCTCTCTGTAGACTGGAATCAGATTTGTCTGGTGAAGCACTGAATGAAGTTCCTACCAGGCGCAGAAAACTAAAGTACCGACACCGAAACGGATCGGTGTTTCAAAACATCAGACCACATATGCAGAATCTTTATGGAACGGTTTCATCAGAGGAGAAGCTCCAAAGAGCTGATAATGCAGAAGTGGGTATATCTTTGACTGATTCACTTGAGTCAAACACTGAAGAGAGAGACATCGTGGTAGACACATCCATCGACATGGGGAAATTCATGGAAAACCGTTCCGTCAAGGTTGGGAAGAACAGATCGATCTCTGAAGAAGCCCTGTCACGTTCTTCAGATGCTCGGTCAGCAGGAAGCAGCAAGGGTTACACCTCTGAAGTTGAAATCTATGTGGACGCGCTCACTACAATGGATTCTGGAGTGGAAACGGACTCAGAGCGCAGGAGTCCTGGACAAGGAGCCATTACAAGGATGGATTCGGTCATTACGTGCTCCGATGGGCACAATGCCGTGTCATCGAGGTCTAGCAGCTTCGAGAAGAAAGACTCCTCAGATGTAGCCTCAACAAACGGAGATACATGTAATGAGCAAGAAGAAGCCATTGTCTCCTCACCACAGGTCAAACATATCCCCGGTGAACATGAGAGGACTAGCTCGTTGGAGGAACTCTTTGCTCAAGAAAAGCCGGCTTATTGTGACCATGAGAGGTCTAGTTCCTTGGAGGAATTGCTCATGGAAGATCTGCATCCTTCAGAGCGTGGCGTAAGGGAACAAGCTACCGAGTTGAGCTCTAATGGGATTGTTAGTAATTTTGCATCAAATGGACAAGATATTACCAATAATGCCAAGGATGCCAAGGAGAACTCCAACATTGCAACCATTTCGTTCAAGAAAATAGCAAGCAAGAGGTCCAAGTATGTTGGAGGCATGGAGATGATTGCTTCAAAAGTTGGCATTCTGCCGAGAAAACTCTCCAAGAAACATGACCCTTTCTCTGATTCCCTCCGGAGCATGGCGAAGCAACTGCTTGAGCTGAAGTATGATGGCACTCAAGATACCGAACTATATGAATTTGATGCAGATGGTGAAGGATGCGATGTCAAGTTCCTGGAAATGTATGATCCTCCTGTTGAAATTAACGAGAGTGTCATGCAGAGGATTCCTTCAGATCCACCTCATGATGATGTTGGCTCAAGAGAATGCCAGCAGGAAGAAGTGAACCATGAGTCTGAGCATGATGGTCCACCTACTGACAGTCCACAAGATTCAGTCCCTGACGATGGAAATGGCTTTCAGGACTCCAGCTTTCACTACTTAACAGGCATCACATCACCCATTTTCCAAGAGGAAGAAGGATGTGCAGCTGCTGAATGTGATGAGAATTCAGCTACTCACATCCTTAACCACACATCGGAGCATGACGAAGAGAAGTTTGAGGAACATCCCGACAGCGAAGTGGCTGAGGATCCTCATACTGACGTTACTTCTGACAATGCATCTGATGTGGGTGAAGATTTGAAAGAAGTTAGTATTTGTGCTGGTCAGGTGAATCCCAAAGATATCGTGGAAAGCAATGAATATGATGCATGTGGGTTGGATGATGAAAGCACCGATCACATAGAAGAGCAAGCGGTTTCAGATGGTATGATCTCCTCACCAATTTCATCAAAGCAATCTGATGATCCTTGCCGGATAACTCCACTCACTCTAACAGATGCAGATGATATCGTGACATGTAAGGACACCGACAGATACGCCCCTGAAACTTATAATATCACATTGTCGGAAACACTCGCAGATGGTGACCTAACTAAAGTGATATATGAGTCAGGAACAGCCAGTGAACCTGCCGTGCCAGAAAATGAACAGTGCTATTTGCATCCAGAAAGTACTTTTAAGGAAGATACTGTTGTCGGAAGCTATGAAGTTGGATGTTCAATCGAGCAATGGTTCCTCTGCAACTCATCCACGGCGGTCGTAACAGATTCAACTGTAAAGCCTGAGGAAAAACATGAATTGCATTGGGCCGGGCATCAGGAAATACCTAACTCATGCAACAGAAATACTGAAGTTTTGGGGGATCCACTAGCTCCGGACTCCAGAGATGTTTCAGTTCCTATCATCTCAAGCTTTGATTGGATGCTTAATGGTACAATGCAGCAGTCATTGAATGTCCTTCCTTCTCAACCAACTTATGGAAATCTGAAGGTAAACGGTTCGTCTAAAGATACTGAAGATCCACCGCCGCTTCCACCTCTTCCACCAATGCAGTGGCGAACAAACAAGCTTCCGACAGGATCATCAGCTATCTCTGCAAAATTTGGAAGACCACCAAGGCCAAGACCTCCGGTCAAACACCAGGAAAATGATGGTGACTCGAGCAGTCTGCACAATGGCTTGAGTTTGCAGAATGAAATAGTGCAAGCCATAGTTTCTAATGAGCAGGAGACAGATCAGCTCGTTAACAAGGATTCTCCGGCAAAATTTTCCCGGGAAGGAGAGAAAGAATATGATCTGCAGGATTCTAATTCTTCACTTGGTGTAAGAAATGAAGAGGCTGGAATGGTTCGAGAAAGTAGTCTGCACGATGGCTTGAGTTTGCAGAATGAAATAGTGCAAGCTATGGTTTCTAATGAGCAAGAGATGAATCAACTCGTCAATAAGGATTATCTGGTAAATCTTGCCCAGGAAGGAGAGAAAGAGTATGATCTGCATGATTCTAATTCTCTTTCAGTGTCAGAAGTCAACTGCGCGCCAGAAGTTGCTTCAGTAAAATACGAAACTCTGCACACATTGCAGCCAACTGAGCTTATAGTTGTTCCGGAAGAGGCATGGTCAGAGTTTGGTGATATAGCATTAATAGCAGAACAAGAAGGGAAACAGCAGCTGAGCATTGGAGTTTCTGGTTGCAATGGTATGCACACTGCTGGTTTGTCAACAGAAAAGACAATTGAGAAGCATCAGATATATGTTGATCATAAAGAAACGGAATTTTCAGCTGCAGGTAGCGACAAACTTGCAGAATCAGAAGGAAACGAAGCAAATGGTACTCCTGAACAGAATGGTATGTTGGATCCTGACTTACCGGAAAAACAGGAAGATGGTGAATGCTGTGGTTCTGATGACAAATCAAGGGAGTTTTCTTCTGCATTAGAAGAGGAACCAGCAAAGTCACCAACACATTCCGCGCCGAAACCGCCTAGATATCCTCTACTTCCAGTTATTTCTCATGACAGAAGCATGGTATGTGTGACTAGTGTCATGTTTTGCTTTATATGCTTTTTAGATCCTTGTCTGATCAAATATCTTTTTGACTTTTTTTAGCTAAGAAAGGCCCCAACTTTGGTACAGCCTTCAAGTAGGCTTTCGGATGAGAAAAACAATATACTGGAGCAGATAAAAAACAAGGTAAGCCTTGAAGGGTGCATCTAAGCCACATCACCATTATTACAGTGAAATAGCACTTTTTTTAAGGAATTCAGGGATTTACTCTAAAACAAATCTGTTTGCCGTGCAGTCTTTCAACCTGAAGCCTGTTCTAGCAAAGAGACCAAATGTGATGGGCGGTCCAAGAACGAACTTACAAGTTGTGGCCATTCTTGAGAGAGCGCATGCGATTCGTCAGGTTAAAATGCATTCTCCCGGTACACTGTATTGTCTTGCTGTACTTTCAGTTGATCATCGCTCTAACTGCATTCTGATTCATTCGTGTAAAACAGGCTGTTGCTGATGATGACGATGAGGATAGCTGGAGTGAGTAGCTGATTCCTCGAAGCAATTTGGCTCCTGATGTTTCTCAAAGTAACCTACCGGCCCATGTCTTGTGCTCATGCTCTTTGCGTGAACAAATGATGGAATGGAATCAATCGCTGAATGCAGGGCTCCATCTCCATGCCAAAAACAGCTGACGAAGCTCAAGCAGATGGACGCAGAACAATGAACAGTGTGTCTACTAGTGATCGCTACGTTTTGGAGAGGCGTCATATGTTTATTATCTTTTGACGTGCCTTCTGATAGTTTGACGCTGGATGGGGATTGGAGTGTGTATATGCCTAGTAGGACTAGTGTGATTGTTGTAACTTTGAGTGTACAGAAAGAAGCATAAATGGCAACATGTTCAGCACCAATCTGAAGCAGCAGCTTAAAGTTTGAAGCGGCTAAAAGCAAGCGATTTCATTGTACAGAGGTCACCAGCCTGCAAATATGAAATTGATATGCTGAAACTATACTCAATAATAGACCTTACTGTTTTTATGGCGCTGAGAATGATAACAGTTATACAAACCTTGATCGGAAGCGTACACCAAAGCCTGATTTTATTATATGGATAAATAATTTTGTCAGTTCTTCTGGATTTTTCTAGCGCGTCACGATCTCACCATATGCTATCAGTCGCGTTTCCTATTCAAGAACTCCAAATTCCAAAGCTAAAAGGAGAATGAGAAAAATATCATATCTCAATATTCCAGCTCTTCCCTACCACGCCACCAACTTTTCCACCTTTGGCAACGAAGGACATCATCCTTTTCGCAGAAAAGCCCTCTCTTTTCTCGCCAATCCGCCTCCGCTCCTCTCCCCGGAAACCTCCACCTTTGCATGGGCAAGCGCCTCCCGGCCGTCGCCGCCGCCGCCGCGGTCCGCTCCTACGCCCGCAGCCTCCGCTCCCCGTCCGCCGAAGAAGCAGCCGCGAAGGCAGCGAAGACACCGCCCGCCTCGCTGGATACGCCCAGGAACGCGGCAAGTTCCGGGCGGGCCGAGGTGCGTGATTTGGCGGCAGCGTGCGGGCTCCAGGATGACGAGAGGGTGCCACTCGCCGATGTGGTCTTGGATTGCACGAAGCGGTGGTTCCTGGACGCGCTAAAGGAGGCGCGCGCCGGCGATGCCGCCATGCAGGTGCTCGTCGGTCAGATGTACCGCTGTGGATACGGCGTCAACAGGAACGAGCACAAGGTGAGCCATTTCTTCGGATTGCAGAGTGAAACGAGCCGCCTTTTTGTTATTATGTTTTTGGTTCTGGATCATTGGCTGTTGGAACACGAGTACACGACAGTTCGTAAATGTGGAACCGTTTCACCTTGGATCGGTAATTTAGATTGGTCGTTAGGATTTCACGGCTGCTACTACTTCTATGCTAACATTCATAGAATCTGCGTGATAATTCCTGTGTGATGGCTCCGAAACTACCTTAGTGATCTGTAGAATTTAGGTAAACTGTCAGCTACTCAGTTTGCAACAGAGGTGAAGGAGTGTGGCTGCAATTTCTTGTTAGTTTTAACTGCAAAATTTCTGCAGAGGTATCGTGGACCTTTGATTATGCCTCTTGTCATGGAACTTTTGGGGTTCATCAAGATCGAGTTAATCCTTAATGCAAGAAATTGTTGCCGATAACTACATGTAAGTATTGTAAAGCCATGGAATGTTGGTCTTTAGCTGAAGGATTAGGGGATTTTTTCTTTCTTTGAAACCGATTTGTCTCGGTTCTCTTTGTTTTTGTTATGTATTCTGTCTACATGTACTTTCGCGGTGCAGAGGACGGAACTTTTTTTCATCATGAAATAAAGCTTCCCTTATCTAAAAAAAAAACTCAGTTTGCTTATCTTCTTGTTACCTTTGCTGTTGCAATGCTTGCTGGGAGAGAAATCGGTTCAATGAATCTGTACAGCTGTTCATCAGTGTACTTACCGATAAACGTGCAGGCAGTATTGCATAAGTGACGTGTAACAGCTGTTAGGGAGATGTGGTCTATGTGTGACCTTAAAATTTGCTACCTACTTGCGATACATGTTTCACTGCATTTGCTGTAAACAAAATTTTCATAACTTACCTCGCGTATTTGTGTGAATCTTATTGTTAAGATGCCGAAACAAGCACTAGCTGGTACTCTCCGTATTAAATGGGCTGATATGACTTTCTGGCTGTCATATATTTGATGTTTGATATTTACTTTGTAGAGCTGCAAATATGCAAACTAAAAGATATATCTTAGGCCTGGCTTGGTAGGGATTCTGTTTCTCCAAGGAAACAGAAGTATTTCTTTTTCTATTGCGAAATGGGATTTAGTCTGAAGAGAAACCGTTTGGTAGGGATTCTCCTGTTTCTGGAGCGAAATAAAAACTGTTTGGTCAGGATTTTTTTTTTGGTTGAAAACTGAAACTGGAACCCTACCAAACGTGGCCTTAGTATAGAGTAAAATGTGGAACAACACCTTTGATCGCAGAGGATCTTGTTACAAAACGTGATTATTAGGGTCACAAATAGGGGGCCAAGGAAATAGTGAAGCTTTGAACTTATGAGATTCAATATATGTAACAGCATAGTATAGGTTCGGAATCTAGTGAATGGAGTATATATGAGATGCTCAAAAAATTGAAAAATGCAAAATGAAGTCAAAGTCAGTCATTGTCAATTTCTTTTCAAGATTTTTGTTTCTCATTTACGATACCACGAGCATTTCTGTTGTATTGGTAGTTTGGTACCAATATTTAATTGATTGAGCAACATGTTCACTATGTAGGCAAGAGTTTGGATGGAGAAAGCATCACGATATCGATCAACAGTCTGGAAAGTCAGCAATAAACGCCCAGGTTCGCAGCCCATATTATGCCTTCATTTCAAAGTTTTCAGGGCTCATTGGTGCCTTCATCTTTTCCGGCGACTGTACAACAGTCACTATTTGTTAGAGCTAAGAGGTTCCTTGTTTGCAGGGTACAATGCTAGTGACTCAGACTCAGAATCAGATGATTCTAAGCAAACATGCAAATAATGAAATCTTCAGAGTTAATACATCGATGGCTTGGTAAGTTCGATGTTCCCCTATGTGTCGCCATCCACAATGCCTCTTTCGTGGTGTTTAATCATGATAATTTGAGTTAATTAATTAAACATATATTTGTTAGTTCATCAGTATGCTATACTTTTAGCTGAAAAACATTTCGGTAGGCAGTAACATTAAGAATACTTTTCAAAGTGACTGATATCTTGTTATGGATGGACCTTTCCGGTGCCCAATCTGTATGCGTAAGAGACATCTCTGCTGGCAATTAATTTCCCTTGCTACGTTGGAGATCAATTCAGGTTCTGTTATGTTGTCCTTATTTGTGATCGGAATCATCCATGTTAAGCTACAGACCAATAGCATTACAAATATCTGGAAAGCATAAATTTATTTTTGTTTCCTTCTCATGAACTTTACCATTCTCTTTAACCTGTGTTCTAAGCACAGAAAGGCAAAGGCCGTACAATTTGATCTTTATGGAAAAGACTTAAGTTTTAACTGCCTTAAAATTATGGATTTTCTTTGGCTTGTTTCATGTCTATTGGTTCACACCATTTGATGTTTCGGTAACAAGATCCTTTACTCTGCAGTTGCTCCAGTGCACTGCTCCGGTGACTATAAAACCATCAAAGCAACACAAATACCATTGCAAGCTTCAGATGCCCAGTTCTGTCAGTGAATCCATTCCTGGTCCTGTTACTTCACATGTACACTGGATATGGACGTTATATTTCCACTTCTTCTTTTTGGAGTCTCTGAGTTATGTATGCTGAATCATTGATGTTTCAGGGGCTTTCACCTTTTGTCTTAATCTGCTTAACTTCAGAAATGTAAAATTACCAGGATAGGTTTTCAATGAACATACAAGGAATCAGCTGGATATTCCATTACATGTCGTGGCACCTGTGCATCTTTTAGTTTTGTTCTCTGAATGAGCATTCAAAGATAGATCGGAATTTTGAGGTGCCCCCTTTGATGCTCTGATGTACAATGTTCCACGTGTTTATTGCACATTATTAACATGATGAAGCTATTTCATAAAGTAATAATCACCACTTGTAATCCTGGAAAACCATCGAGTTAATGGAATGAGCCATGTGCGTTACTGTTCCTTCTATATTTTTCTAGGAAAAAGACGTCAACAGCTTCAGTTCAGGGAGACGCTACTAGTTAAACCACACTTGTCGCTGTTATTTGCACATTTATAAGCTATTTATAAGACATTACTATTTGGTAGCTACAGTAAAGGATCGCGGATACTAGATAAATCACTCCGTGCTCTTTAATCATCCGTAATATTCACAAAAACATTTGGGTAAACCTTCAACGCTGTCTAAATTACTGCTACCGTCAATTTTGCACTGATATGAAAATATACTAAGAATAAATTATTAACAAGTTGAGATGGCCGAGTTGGTCTAAGGCGCCAGATTAAGGTTCTGGTCCGAAAGGGCGTGGGTTCAAATCCCACTCTCAACATTACGTCTTTTTTTTTGCCAGCGATATAGTTATTAACTTCAACTGGAATCTTCTACCAATCCAGACTCCAGATCGAATACAACAATGTCATACCAAAACAGTTTGACACTACAGTTTCTAGCGCAGAGTCAACGAGCATTCAACAACCACATTTTCTGATTTCTCAGTTAATCATATATTCATAATAATATTACTGTTCTGCGTTGAGTCGAAGAAATCGGCTACAAATAAGTATTTCCCACCGCCTAACCAGGTACAAACACCAGTTCTCTACACCATGATACTAAACTTTGGTTCTTTCAAATGCTGCAGCTGAGCCTCACATGTAGAGACCCTCTGGCACCCCTTCCTTTTTCTTGTACATGACCTTTTCTTTGGCCTTTTTGAAGTCAGCATGCGTCACCTGAAGCAAGGGGAAAAAAAAGCAGACGATGAATCAAGTCAGTGCCCTTACAATTACAATGGTTTTAAATTATTAGGGAACAGCAAGTGGAGGTGCAGCGATAAAGTGACGGTTAGAGGTCTCAACAAAGTGACCTAAACATATGGATCTTTCTGGCAAGGACATCCATATCAAGTTATCTTACCTTCATTCGGCGCTCTCTCAAAGCAAGCAAGCCAGCTTCAGTACAAATTGCCTTGATATCGGCACCAGAAAATTCATCTTTCGTCATTATAAATTCTTCTAGATTCACATCCTCAGCCAACGTCATCTTAGATGTGTGTATCTGCTCGACAAATCAAAGTCTTGGTAAGGACAAAACATGATTTCTATAAAATGAACAACACTGAAATGTTTTTGTCACGTAGACGAACCTGGAAGATGTGCCGCCTGGTCTTAATATCTGGTAAAGGAAATTCAATCTTCCTGTCAATTCGGCCTGGTCGAAGCAAGGCTGGGTCAAGACTTTCAATGCGATTTGTTGCAAGAATAACTTTGACATCTCCTCTTGAATCAAAACCATCCAGCTGATTTAACAACTCCAACATGGTTCTCTGAATCTCACGCTCTCCTCCCGAATGAGCATCATACCTACAACAACATCAGAAACACCGTAATCCACATAAGTTCCATTCATGGGAACTTGGGAAGCTTGGCCAATGATATTCTACATAAAGAGAGTACATCCTGTAGTGGACTTCCATATGTGGTATATCCTACCTCTTTGTTCCAACTGCATCAATCTCATCAATAAAAACAATTGAAGGAGAAAGATCATCAGCCACCCTGAACAACTCTCTTACAAGCTTCGGACCATCACCAAGGTACTTTTGGATCAACTCACTCCCAACAACACGTAAAAACGTTGCTGATGTCGAATTGGCAACAGCCTGCATCATTCATTTTTCAAAAATCTCAGGTAACAAGATGATTACCTTTTAGGAAGGTGTACAGTATTATCATACCAGAACTTGAGATATCTTAGGCCAGGAAAAAAAAAACAGAAAGACCAGCAGGTTACTGTTTTAACTGATGTGTGAAAGCATAAGCCAAAAGGAGAAGGCAGTGAAGTTAAAAATGTCTTAAAATAAAAATTACAAACTTTCCCCGTTCCAGTTTCTCCATATAATATGACTCCCTTGGGAGGCCTGATCCCGATGTCCTCGTATAGCTCAGGATGGGTCAGGGGAAGTTCTACTGCTTCTTTGATTTCTTGAATTTGAGCATCCAAACCACCAATGTCAGCGTAAGACTCCAAAGGCGCCTTTTCAACTTTCATGACAGAAACCATAGGATCAACTTCGTCTTGCAAAATACCAACCACAGATAGCACCTGCGAGAGAAAAGTAATTAATCTAGGTACTACATAAACGTTCAAAAAAGCGCATCAAAATACACCAAGGCCAACCCCTAACACGAAAGGCATTTGAAGATGATGTGACTATTTGCTAACTAGTAAAATTTGATGATCCAAACTTATCGCATGTCCACATGTAAGGCGGGAAAGAACCGCAGTTTTATATGGCATCAATCAATATGGAAAGCGTATCATTCACAGCTGCGTGCATCAACAAAATCCCAGTGTGCATGGATCAGCCATGCATAAGTTAGGTTATCTAATTGGATTGGTATAACCCGAAAACACCTTAAAATCATGCCATATTGTGTACCAGGTAAACACAGATGCTATAAAAATTTTGTTTCAGTTTTCGGGTTTTTCATCATCCACAGTATGGCCAAGAAGTTAACAAACGAACCTATTCCTGTACTATCACTAGCAACAATAAAATAGGATCTTCCCGTGAGATTCAACTTGTTTCACCCAATCAACCAACTAATACCATAATTCAGAGATGCCTAAGGCTTGCTAGGGTCGAAACCAGTATCGTGGTTGCAATCCAAACAGGTCAATCCATCATGTCAATACGGAGCTTCAAGAATTGTATGTACGGAGTACCTTATTATGCATCAGTATGGCACATCCAGGCTCGAGCTGGTCCTTGTCGACGAAGGACAGACCGATGGAGGACGAGACGATGGCGTGGTTCTCGTCGATGATCTCCTCGAGCGAGCCGACGCTCATGGGGGTGCCGCGGAGGTCGTCGACCTTGGACCGGTCCTCCTCCGTCTTCTCCTCGCTGGGGCGCAGGCGCTCCTGGCTGACCACGAACTCCTCCTCCATGAGCAGGTAGTCCTTGACGCGGTCGAGCTTGAGCAGGCGGAGGCGGCACTTGGAGAGCGGCGCCACGGGGGGCAGCCGCGCCGCCGCCTCGGAGCCTTTTTGCTTCCGTTGTTTCCTGCCGACACGTGACGGCGCGGCCGGAGGCTCGAATTTGCGTTCTTTCTTGTCGCCGCCGTCGCCCGGCTTGCGGTCGCCTTGCTTGCCCATCCCACCGGGCGTTCCCTGACCCATCGCCGCCGGCCGGGCTTGTCACGGTTAGGGTCGAGTCGGGGGATCCGGCGGAACAAGAGACAGAGGAAGAGAACGTTTTTCTTTCTTCTTTTTTTCTTCCCCCCAGAGCTGGCATCGGACGGAATTAGTTGTTGTTTTTATATCTTAGCAATATTTTTTTTGCGAGTAGTATTTTGTAATGTTAGCAACATTTTGTAATGTTCCATTCCGAAACAAACATTTTTGGTAATGTTTTTTGCAAAAAAAAAGAAAAACACAGAGAGAAAAATTGTGATGTTCATATCATAGTTCGGATACACGTCGAAGTTCATCATAAAATAAGGATTACTGAACCACCTCATGGACGTGCTCATTCTCGATAAATCTCCGTTTCTTCTTGTTGTTCCGTCGTGGAAATAAAATCCCACTCAATCGGTGATAACATGCCGGGCGCAGCTGTCTATTGGTAAGTAATCCAGCAAGCAACACTGAGGGCAAAACCCGTCTTGTGTAAGTGATGCGTTGTCGCGATGGAGGCACAACAACGGAGGCAAGAAACGCAATGCAAGCAGAGCTCTGATGCCCGTGACTCGTTACACCAGACAAAAAGGTAAAATTATGGAAAGCAAGGAGTCAAGGACGCTGGGGTCGAAATCTCAATCACATTTCCCAAATCAATCCGACGACACACATTCACCTGAAGTCCTGATTCAATAAGCAACTTAATCAACATGCCACAGCATAGGGCATTCTTTCATAATAGACGGTATGGTATGGCTCATTTCTCACCGATAGAGGAAAATTTCCAGCGTCCCGAAATGGCCATAAGATACACATACAATTCTACTTCTGCATATCTTCAGAGAAAAAGAGGCTCTCATCACGACAATCGACAGCAATACCTTTGCAGGCTCTAAAAAAGACACGAATGGAACTAAAAAAATAATGTATTCAGGCATGCCTCATACAATTCTATGTACACATGTCGAAACTACTACAAGCAACAACAATCACTTCAAGATCGTCAGCACCTTCATGTAGATGAGGGGCATCATATGCGTTGCTTCTTAGGATGAAGGCATCCATGACCATGATGAATAACCCACGTAATGGGTTTAGCTCTTCTACACTGATGAATCACATATACGTTTGTTTAGAGAGCTTGTATCCAGAAACCACGGCTGACAATGCAAGGGCTACAAATGCAAAGAAGGTCATGCTGATTGCTGCGGCTGTTGCATCCCGGGAGGGGGTGACCACT
>LAPY01004463.1:14159-39473 GCA_000970635.1 Eragrostis tef | reverse complement strand
ATTGGGGCAACCCGGGCTGGGGGGGGGGGGGTATGCCTGGACTCCTAGACAACGCCTCAAAACCATCATGTTCTCCTTTCAAGGTCTAGTACAAAAGTTAGTTACATAAAGCAATAAACAGATAAGTTGGGGTCATTGACAAGAGCTAACTAAGGTTCCTTAATATGATACTTGACAGACATGTTTGCCCAATCCCAAATCACATGGCACCAAGAAATGTACAGAACAAATGAAAAGCAAAGGTAGCGACGGGCACTTACTTCCGCCGCATCATCTTCTCCTTGTAGTAGTTGTTCTTCTTCGACGACATCTTCGCTTGTCAGATTGTATCCCTAGAAACCCAAGCCAAAGGGGGAAATTAGAATCTTGAGGACAAAACTGAGAAGCTAACTCGTAGAATCAGCGTTCCCACTCAGCGAGCAATTAGAATCTCGAAGGAAAAATTGGAGAGCTAACCCACAGAATTAGGCCACCCACTCGGCGACGCCTCTTACAGTACCAGCTCACAGGAGCCAAGGAGCAGATGGCGGGAGCAGCACAGTGGAACCGCGGGCAGGCAGCAGTGGCGTCGGAAAGCGCCGCGGCGGTAAAGTGAACTAGCGGAGACGGAGGAACACGGCGCGACGCGAGGCTGAGGAAGACGGCGGCAGCGTTTGAGATGGAGGCCGGAGAAGGGAGAACCCGAGGAGGGGAGATGGCGGCCCGCCGATGCCGGAGTTGAGTAAAATCTCGATTTCACCCTCGTCTTTTCTGGTTTTTGCAACCGCAACGGGTCCACGAGTCGGATAAGAATTCTCCGAACGCGAAGTCACCCCACCACACGCTGGTATTCAGTACGCTGGATCGAGATCGGACGGCCTAAATCAGAACAAGATGTCTACTGCTAATACCATCAGTCAGCAGCTCGGTGGTTCGTGCCAAAAGTTGATAAACTGATTAACTGAACAATATGCACAGTTATCATCTAAAAAAAAGCACAGTTATCATCTCAAAAAAAAGGGGACATATATCATCTAAAAAAAAACCAGTTATAACCTGGATAGCAGCTTGGTATTTCCGTACGGCCCAAAAGTTTGTGATTGCAGTAACATGAACCTTGGACAGGGTTTCACAGACACTGATGCAAGCAATATTGCAGACATTTGAGGCATGCCGCATGCATGGAAGAGCAAAGTGCACATAGCCACATGGCATGAGCTTACGTAATAATCTAGTCAGAACACATTTGATATCGTATTCTTCAGTTTCAGGAAGCTATAGCCACATCACACAGTAAACGCTCTTACATATTGACTTGACAAGAAGTATATCCTCAGTACAGTTGGTTTGATCTCGAGGCCGTGCAAAAACACCCAGTAGGAGCTATTGCCTAAGTAACAGATGTTTCCCTTCTTTCTCTATGCTGGACGAAACAGAATACTCTATACATTAGTGTCTTTCGTTAATGTACCGATGTATGCTCTGAACTTTACTGAAGAAATCTGATCAGTCTTAGGACAGGAAGCACTCTGAGTGGGTCATCAGTCCTTTGAATCCATTATTCCACCTGTTGTAACCTGGAAAACGTACTGTTGGTCAAGGGAAACAACTTTTCGACATCAGATCATTGTTGATTTGTGTTATCTGAAGCTTTTTGTTCACATCATTTTGCAGGCACATTTCAGAAACCACAAGACTTTCATGTGCAAGTCTAAGCAAAGCATTTTTCTGCATTTTACCGACTTAACAAATTAGAGCAATTAGTAGAACAAGAAATAAAATGGCCAAAAGATAAAGGATATAGCTTCTCCTTCAGGAAGGTTAGGGGCATCAAAGATCTTGCAGACACGTTGTTCTCCTTTGCCTTTCCTCAGCATCAGTCTGATGGTGGCAGCATGCGCCAACACATGGCCACCTGCTGGTTTCTTTGGGTCAGTTATGAACATACCACCACCTGGATCAGCAATCACTGGAACAAGGAGGAACCAAGTTATGATCTGAAATTGGTTAATCTAAAGAAACATTGCTTAGAATAGGCAGGGCTGAATTGGAACACTGAACACATACCTTGGTTGGTGATGTACACTGCAACATTGAACTCCTCAGCAATCTTTGTAAGGCGGGACAGCATCTGTGCTAGTTTTTGCTGCAATGTCATAACTCATACACTTAAGCAATCAGATAAAATAGCACACTTCAATTTCTTATGACACGCCTAATGTGAACAAAATTGAATAAAGGGAATACCTGACGCTCTGCAAGTTCACCCCTGCCACTGAAATCAACACGGAATAGTGCGATCACAGAATCCTCAATCTATTTCAGGACAGGACAATAACAATTCCGCATAAGCACAATGGAGTTGCAAGATGACAACAGTATAATGTACATCTCAAATCCATGCTTACCAGAAGCCTGAAAGGTTCTTCAGCCATCTTGGCAGCCAGGCCCAGGAGCAAGTTGTACTGGTGCTCATAGGTGTATGCACGAGCATATATGATCTAAACAAGAAATACGTGTAAGGATTGAACTGATAAATCCTTTAGTACTGATATGGTGAACAGAAATTATAAATGCAAGAATTCATACATTGTCAAGAACAGCGTTGGCATCCATCCCAAATCTCTCAGCTATTGGCACAATACGTTCAGGCCGGCTGAAACTCCATTAAGGAAACAGGTTGGAGAGTAGGAAGATACACAACTTCAATTCAGAGAATCAACTAGTAAAATGGTTCATGCAACTCCAAAGATACAATGTTCCTTCAGTGTCAATGTAGGCAACCTTTCCATTTCCTCCATGCATGTGGATTGGAAGCTGCATTCCATGAACTAGAAATAAGTACATTCCTTCTGTTGAAGTGGAGTGTCACTGACAAAATTTCAAATGTAACAGATGAACCTGAGTGGAGACACAGAGAGTATGAGCCAGCTGGGTCTTCCCTGACCTGCATGAAAATGTAGATGATTCAGAATTTTAAAATCAGAAAGTGAAACTGAACTGAGAAACAGTAAACGTTAGATAAAAGTGCATCAAGGTTAAGATTATCCTTTATGACTCAAGTTAAACTTCACCCGGTGATACAACAGTAGGAAGCATTTTGTCGTTTTATCATGAGATATCAGTCCAGATTTATGAATTAGAAATAGAAACACAGTATATAATGTCAGAAAAGGGTAAGCAAAAATACTGATGTGAATATGCCTGGAGTTAAGGAGTAAGAGGTGTTTAGTTCTTAATGACTAGGGAAAAGAGAAAAAAAACCATGTCTATGAAGTATGAACTGCAGGATGTACTACCACAACAGTTCCAACATTATAAAGTCTAAAAGGTGGTGAAACCGTGAAAGGTGCAACCAAAAGAAAAAAAAGAGGCGAAAGAGGCTTGGAGAGGCTTTAACAAGACATGTCTAGCTCACATGGTCAAGGTAGCACGCCATAAATTTCAACAATATGACTACTTCAGAGAAAGAAAATAATGTCAACAGGAGCAAGAACGCACCGATGGTCAAGACATGTCTAGCCCACATTTATTCACAAGTATGATAGCACGTCATAAATTTCAACAATATGACTACTCTGGAGAAAGAAAGAAAAAACGTGAACAGGAACAAGAACATCTACGCACCGGAACTCTCCAAATGCCTCTGTGATGCAAAGAGTTTCAATCCCTCCTTCAAAATTGAAACATGTCCAACGATTAGACTAATACAAAACAGAATTATGACTGATCAGAAGAGGGTCAAGGGAGATATGTTACCGCCAAGCAGCTCATCAAGCGCCTGGCTCCCAGTGGTAATCCGGACAACAGACTTCCGCTTGAAAATTAACCAAAATAAATCAAACATCCTCAAAGGTCACAGAGAACCAAAATGCAGTATCGCAAAGAAGCAGCCATTCCTGGTTGTTCCCTTTATAATACTACCATCACTGGCAATAACACAGAACCAAAATACTCTAATTAGTAGTTTACACACGACATTCTTACCTTGATCATAAGATCACTTCCTGTCATGAATCCCTGGCTCTGTGATAAACAAACAGCAAAGCAAGATCAGATGACCATATCAAGCAGAACTGATGCCATGAAAGCTTCAGATAATTTTAAAAACAAAACAGAAAAGGTATTCAAACCAGAAGTTTTTCAGCTGCCTCGCAGATCTTCTCAACCTTTGCTTCAGATAAACCCTTGATTCCTGTAAGGCTCTGCCAGATGAACTCATACAACCATAAGTTTAGAACACTGAATATGTGCAAACAAACATGTGCTATAACTGAAGAAAATCAACTTAAGCACGCCATGAGCAATACTTATTGGAAAACAGAACGAAGATTAGGGATGCCAAACTCAGAACCTTCTTGGTATGCATCATGAGCCCATTGCAGGTGTAGATCCCCGCATCCTGCAGCTTCTTCACGTCTCCTGCATTTATCCCTTGAGAGATCACTGTGCGGACAGATGCATGAGCACAATAGATTAGTCAGATTGTTGGAATCATGCTGAGAGTTCAAACTCAAAAATGCCAGAAGAACCAAACTGAGAATACTACACAACTAGAGCACAACCAAACTTAAACCCCAGTGCTGGAAGCCTGGAAACACGCCAAACCACCCCTAACTGAATAAACTAACAAAATCCACCGGAAACACACATAATTAGACGAACTAATTTCAAATCCCACTGGTCATTTCTGGTCATTATGACAGATTGAACTCATGATAACTCAAACTAAAGGTAAGTTCAGACCAATCCGCCCCCAAAACAGCAGTAGAACACGCCGATTAGTACGAACTACCCGTAACACGAAGATCAAACGTGGAGAAGACTAGAACCACAGAGCTTTGGGCCACGAAACAACACTACTTCAACTCCCAAAAAAAAAACGCTGGAAATTTTGGGGGAAACTGTAAAAGTGCAAACAACATGCCACAAAAACCAACCAAATGTTCAGACCGAGCAAGCAGAAATCGCATCAACGTTGTTTCGGAACAATACCGATTCCGACGGAAACGCACGAAACCAGAAGCGAAATGCAAGTTGGAGCAGCGCAAGTCCGCGGAAGCGGTCCGCGGTGGTCGGAGACTGGAACATGGAACAGGTTGGTAGGGCGGCAACACGCGGGCACCCACACACACCGCGCGCGCGAGCAAGTAATGAGACGAGAGAGGGAGGAGATTAGAGGCGGCGGCGCGGCTTACACTTGTCGATGGACTCGAAGCAGTCCTCCTCCTCTTCGATCCTCTCGGGCTCCATGAGCTGGAGCTGCCCGCCCTCGTCGGCATGCCTGGACGGAGCCATCGCCGCAAACCCGCGCACCTGCGTTGCGATCGGAAATGTCAAGCGCAAGAGCCGTACGGCGGGGTGCAGGGGAGGGAGGAGAGGAGCGCCGCCGCGTACCTGGAGCAGGAGGAGGCGGAGGCAGCGAACTCGGTGCGGGGGCTTGGAGGAGAAGGGAGAAAGCGTGGGCGAGACGAGGGAAGTGGTTCGTCTCGCCTCTCGTGCGCCGCCGTGCCGGTGCGTGGATCACTGCCACTGCGAGGTGGGGTATTTGAAGGCCGAACGGGCTCTCTTGCTCGGCGGAAGGTTGCGCTGGGCCGATCAACCAGGCCTCGACTTAATACGGTCCAGAGAAAGCCCGCATACACGCGCGCCGCAGCCACGCCTAATCTGAACCGCCTATGTCCAATCAAACGGTCAAAATCCAACCAGGGGGGTCGTTGTTTCAAATAGCGACCACCCGGTCGTTATTCGAAATAACGACCACCCCCATCTCCGCATGGACCCTGCCTCCGCTGCGCTTCGCGCCTCACCGGAGCGCCGCCGAGTTTTAGACATTGCTCGCTCCCTTCTTCGACCCTCGGATGCTTCGATTCGCGGCGACACCATCCTACTCCGCGGCTCTTTTGCACGTTCTGCGCGCGAGATTAACGTGCGGATGTCCAGCACGAGGAAATCAAACCGGCCGGCGCGGCGAGGGGGCAGGCCGGCGTCTGGAGGTAGCTGATCGCGATGGTCCGCCGTCTGCTGCTCGGTATCGCACTGGAACGTCTTCACCTTTTACATGTTGCCTTCAATCCTTCAGGACCACAACGCGTCCCCGTTGGCTGTCCACGCCACGGCGGCGCGCGCGCTCGCCGGCCATCGCGCGCTCGTAGACTGGTGCTCTTCACGAGCCTGGCGCTCTGAGGAGGGCAGTAGCAGCTCCTCGTTTTCAGGAAATTCTCCTTTTACCAAGTACTTCCGCCACCAATGCTACTAATGGCCATTATTTTGGACTGTAAAACTGCTCAAAAAATATGTATCCAAAGAGACAATTTTGTATAGTTTCCACTGAACTTTCATTGCCGTAGTGCTAATGTTACATTTGTATAGTACATGGATATTGCTATGAAATTGTTCTGTGTCGTAACACCGTATCCAAGCTCATGTGGCACTTGTTTACAAGAACAAGGCTGTATATATGCAACCGGGGAAAAAAATTCAACAAGTAATACATTTATTGTAGTTTTTCTACATCAAGCAGTGCCTCCGATACGGTTCAGTGAGCTTTGGTTACTGAGCATAGCAGGAGCAGGAACCATTGTTGGCTGCGGGCATGCACCAGTCAAAAATCCAAATAATTGACTTATTTCATGATGTAGAATGAATAGTGCGTAATCCAGTCCCTGAATGGCCATTTCCTCAAGTGATTACAACTTCTGCCTCGGTGACTCCGTCTCTCGCAGCTTTGCATACATGTCTGAGATTTCTTTTGCAAAGTATGCCTTTGCTTGCGGCCTTTTGACCTACAAAAGTATCGCCATGATAATGTCAGTGACTCCACATTTCAGTATCTGCTCCTCTAGGCTCTAACAGAATCGGTTGGCCTACCTTGAACGTTGGGGTCAGGAGACCATTTTCCAATGTGAATGGCTCAGCAGCAAGAGTAACAGCTTTAGCAAATTCAAAACCTCTTAGCTGATACAATAATAAGCACAGACATATTAATAAGGAATCACATGCGTTGTAATACATGGCTTCACTATGGATGGAATATTGCAAGGCCAAAACAGAAGAGAGAAACCTTAGCTTCCTTTCCAATAGAATCCATATCGGTCAGGACAGCAGCTCTGGCTCTGGGATCAGCACAAAGCTGCCTCAAGTCCTCATACTACATGTTACAATGGGCAATTTAGAAAATACATAGTCAGTGCAAATGGAACAGACCTTTCCATGAAGTTCTATTTATTCCAGAAAACAAAAGAATGTGAACACGGAGACCAAAGTAAAGTTGGAAAGTATTTTACTCCAATATATTGGTTGGCAAGTAATTTCTGTCTGATGTACACTTGGATCATGAATTATACCTTATCCCATGCCCCATCACCTCCCCAGGTGATTTCAAGTGCCCAAGTGTTGTTTTTGTAATGTAAAGAGGCGATGGAAGGGGAGCACTAAGTGTTGTTTTTGTAATGTAGATGAATCGATACAACACCTCTTGACTGTCAAAATGCTAGGTTTATTTGGAGACTGATACATTTCTCTTTTAACCTACCTCCTCCCAGAAGTGTGCATCATCTTTTCAATGGGTGGTTACAGGGTTTAGAAAAGAAAATCAAGTATCAAGCCTTAGTAGGAGCATGTGCCATATTTTGGGCAATTTGGTTAAGCCGTAATGACCAAGTTTTTAACAACACACGAGCTTTTACTTCAATGCAGGTGGTGTTCAGGGGAACGTACTGGATTCGATTTTGGGCGCTGCTGCAAAAAGAGGAAGAAAGATCCCGAATAAATTTGGGGTGCCGTGTGCTTGAAACGACGGTCATGGAGATTTTTGCATCAAATGGATGGTGCTTTAGTAATAGACTCCCAGCTAGTTGAAATAATGTTGAAACATGTCATGAATGTCATGATCTTTTTTGTATTTTTCGACCTTTTCCGTTTGGTCACGCTTTGTAATAATGGACAGCTACATGTATCAATCGATACAGAGGCTGGAATATTAATACATATTCCCTTTTCTAAAAAAAAAAGTGCCCAACAGCCATGCAAAAGCAGGAACTCCACAATTCCAATCACTTCACGACTCCAAACATAAGATGAAAATGTATGATGTGTTTATCATTCTAAGTTGCATTAATGCCAAGACAACTGGTTACACGGACATGTTTTTTTTTCAGAGGGTGAAGTAAACAGATGACAAATGCGATGTTTTTTTTTAAAGATTAAATTAAGATCTGGGGATCATGGCTGCCAAAGGCAGCAAAGTATATTTGGTTCCAGGTACAAGCGGTAGCAGAGAGGGGGGAGGAAGGGATGCAAATGAGATGGTTAAGAAATTTTACCTGGATTCCTTCAGATGCAGCCCAAGCCTTCAAAACTTCTGGTTCAACTGCAACAATGGCAACTAGGGAGGAGTTTAAACTATCACCTGCGTCCAAACAAAGAAATTGTGAACATGCACAGACATAATTGATATTCGGATTCAATACTAAATCACGAATATTACCATATACAAAACATTGGGCAATGAACTTGCATTTAGCGTAGACATTTTCAATCTTCTCTGAAGCTATATATTCTCCTTGAGCTAACTTGAAAATGTTCTTCTTCCTAGACTCACGTGGAAAATATAAACAGTTAAACATTTAAGAACAAAATAATCAAACTAAATAGCACACAGGGAAAATACATAAAACAAACAAACCAGGAAAAGTGTGCTGTGAGGACAGAAGTTTTTTCCTTCCGAGGAAAAAGTGAGGACAGAAGTTGTAAGGAACAAAAAGGATTGTTCAGAGTAAACAACTCATTATTACTTATGTAGGCTTGCAAGACTACGTATAGCGGCTTTGTAACTTGGTTCACATTTACACTCCTGAAACAATTGCCATTAATATGATGTCCCAGTAGGGTTTCCCCTGTCCATTATAATAAAAATGGATGGACGTCTAAAAAAATAGTTTCCAGTAAATAGAATTAACTAGTTATCTTTTGTAACCTCATTTTGTTCAAATGAGCTTGTCTCATAAATGCTTCTTATAATAAATAGTTGACACATCGCGCTAGATCGAATGTACTAGTTTTGTAAACCTATTGTGAATTATTTCTGATGGTATTGATGGATGTCACATGGAAAACCCAAGAGAACTAAAATGATAAATTCCAAATGGTACTAGCTTAAATGAGAGCAAAACACTAACTTGTTATATCAACTCCAGAACAAACGCTGACAAAACAGCATCATATAGTATTACCTGTCAATAATTTTCAGATGACCTCCTGGCAGCCACAGACCTATGTCTCCAGTGTGCAACCAACCTTCTTCATCTAAGACTTCTCTTCTGCAGGTTCCAAATACATGTATTGCATGTCATTCAATATACAAATGTAAATCGAAGTTAATGGAAGAAACTTACGTTTGGACTTCATCTTTATAGTAACCACGGAAAATAATAGGCCCCCTAACACAAATCTCTCCACGAGGATAGGGTTGATCCTCAGAGGTATAATTCATTTCTGGGACATCGACAAGTTTGACCTCTGAAAACAAAAAAAAGGAGATACATCGGATGAGTTTGTGAGAGAAATGAACAAAAATGTACTTCATGTAATATTGGATATGGGGCATGACAGATTAGTTTCATTCGATGAGATAATAGTGAAATCAACATGTTGAATAGGTTCTTGATCTCAGAACCTCTTGAACGGATGTACAATGCGAAGCATAAAAATAACAATTCAGAATAAGTTTATTCAGTGCAGCTCTTTTCATGTAGAACTTGAAAAATAGCCTCTTGAACAGATGTACAATGCAAAGCATAGAAACAGCAATTTACAATAGAATAAGTTTATTCAGTGCGGCCCTTTTCAGTGGTCATTTTTTTAGTTGCCCAAAAGCACCACCAACACACAATATGAAGATAAGTAGTCTCCAAAAGCAAATCAAACCCACATAAAGACCTCATAACTTTAGCATGGCTTCACCATGTGTTAGTAATATTAAGTTGAATTCATGGGTATTTTTAGCATAAATGCAAGTGTTAGGTAAACATATTTAGTTATATGGTTGAAAGTTGAAACACAAAGCATACCACAAGATGGATTTGGGGATCCAACATGACCAATTAATTTATCACCAATATCCATTGCAGTGATGGTACAAGACGTCTCTGTCATTCCATAGCCTTCAAGAACTTCACAACCAAAGCATCTGTATAAGGAAGAAAAAAAAAGGTAATTATTTTTTTGACAGCCCAAGTTTCAAATAGTGACACTCCCACAGCAAGGGAGCTTTGAAGAAGTAAACTTACACTCTTAGAAATTCCATGACACTTGGTGACAGTGGAGAAGCACCTGAACTCATAAGTCTCACTTGTCCACCCAGCCTAGCTTTTATTTTGTTAAATACCAACTTGTCCCACACTGGGGATGGATTTCGCCCTGATAACAAAAGGCATAGAAGTAGTGTTTCATCACGCACTATATGACAAAACTGAACTAAGTCTCAGAAGGTAAAATTGGCTTGATTCAATTATTGCTAACAACGAAATAAAAATAAACTAAGCGGATTGTTAGCTAAATTTTATACAACATATAAGTTAGGACTGTGTGCTACACATTGAAATCCTAAATAAACTACATATTGCCAAGACACATCAGCTCTTTAATTATATAAGGAGTAACCAATCTAATTTGAATACCATTTGCAGAATCATTTGGAGATGATAGTCTCCGATGTGTACTTTTGACCACTATTTTCTATTAGAATATTATTATCAATTCCAATACATTTATGAAAGCATATTTCCAGAAACATTATACATATGTGATGATTTCATTTGTTTAAATCAAATATTTTGAAAGTTGTTGATCGTTAAAGTACAAAAATCAGATACCCTGAACAAAAATATACTGGAGCAAGCATAAAGAAACTCAAAAGCTTGTGCAGCTTCCATAATTCCGTACAGTTCTTACCTTTAGCAATTGCTTGCCTCTTGGCATTATAAGCACTATGAAACAACTTTTCTTTGAGACCACCAGCCTCCTTCACAGCATTTGTAATCCTACACAGTTAATAAGAATGTAGCTAGTTAGTGGTTAATAAGAGGGTATCACTTTTTGAAGTATAACAAACATAAAATACAAAATATCTAATTTACTGGTATAGTTATATTACGCAGCATAAATTCTGTTATATAGATGAGGAACGCTTCCAAATAATGTTGGTCTCAAAACTGCCAGATCATCCATTAGCTTCAAATTATCCTGGAAATTAGTGTAATCAGTAAAGATGACAGTCTGAATTGCAGGTATAAGTATATGAGACATGTAAAGCATAGAGGCATAACATACAATGGATCCATCCTGTACCACAAAATGTCCTATAAGTGAATTTTAGATTGGCAAACTACTATTACTATCCTGAAGGCTGAAGTTGAAAGATCCTTCATGAGATCTATGGATGGTATTCAGCTAATCTTCAAACGGCCAAAAAAAACTTTCATAAAAGTCATCCTAACTGGGAGCGCTAAAGTTCACATTGAACTAGATGATCCTATCAGAGTATAAGCATCAATTGACTGATAGATTTTTATTATTTAATTAATTTTCGGAGGACAAGTCTGTTCTATAGATTACGTTGTTATTCAACATATGAAAGGTATTGTCTAACCATCATCATATTGTATAGCTATCATCCTAAGTAGTTTTGAATCGCATACCCCTTGGTAGAATCCAATGGCAGCACCACAATGCAGCAATGAAACCTGGTTAACTCTCTCGTAGATGTGAGCTAAAGGTAGATATGAGATATACCTGAGGAGAGCAATCCATTGAGATTGTCAATGTAAAAATTGGTAAGTTATGAGAAACAATACTATCAGAGTGGAAAATCCTTACACGTCGGAGGAGTAAAACTTAACATTCAGGCTAGATCCCGCTGCATTTGCAATTAAGTTATCATGAGAAAGAACAACTCCCTGGGAAAAGATTGGTATCCAACATTACGATCTAAGACGAATAATTACAAGCGGTTTGCTGAGGAAGCAAAGACTAATCAGAAGGATGGATGATTTACTTTTGGTGTCCCAGTAGTGCCGCTAGTGTAGCAGATAGTGGCAACACTTTCAGGTTTCGGAGGACGAAAAGGTTGAGGATTTGTCTTTCCCTGAGTTGAAGAATTGAAGCTGTTCAGAAAACAGGGGGGCATAATAAATAAGAATGAGCAGAAAACAGGAGGTGCTGCCATTCTTTGTTCAAAATAAAACACCGATGACAACATCATTAAGATTATGCAGTTTCTTGTGATTTATACAATGATTACGTAGTTCAAACTTAAAACGGTTAAGTAAAAATATGAAGTTTATCGTGCGGAAAGCACACCTGAATGAGTAGCCTGGAGTAAGTTATAATTTCCACTCCAGTACCTACTTGTGCAGGTGGCATATTTGCATCATCTCCATCAACTACCTGGAAAAACAAGCAAGAAAAAATAAGGAAGAAAGGCTCTTGAACAATCATGACTTCATGACTGTTACATTGCATATCTCGACAGTAAATGGTCCAGATTTACCGCTATAAGCCGAACACATGTCATTTGAGCTATAAAGCTTAAAATCTGCAATCAGTAGACAACAATAAGTAAAGCAATAGGTTACAAAATCAAATGTACTTCCTTTGAATATGTAATGGTCTTTTGCAAGTTGAGTCTTAAGAATTATGAATGTGTGCCCAGCTGTATTGTACATCCATATAGAGTACATTAGATAATCCTAGCCTTCTAGGATAGGAAAAGGCTCTAATACCCTCTTTTATAGTATAACAAAGAAGCATTAACCATCTGTACATGTTGATATGGGCCAGTTTAGTAATGTATAACAAAGAAGCATTAATAAACAAATAAAGTGATGTAGCATTTCAAACAATGGACCAGATCTTCAATAGGTCTCTCCAAAATGCACCACATTAACCATCTGTACATGTTGATATGGGCCAGAAAAAAGAGTTGATATGCCTTTTGTATGTCCTATATTATATATGTTATGTTTAACAAAATATGTGATAAAATCGTACCAAGAAAGTAAAACAAAAAATTACTAACAAAATTAAAGTAATCCAGCCTCACTAGTTAGGACTGGCATGACATCTGACATGCATCTTCATAGGCTTTTTATCTATTGTGAATTTATATTGTCGGAGATGGTAATTGCCAAAGGTTGGGGAGAAGGGACTAAAGCTCACAATGCTTAGTGTTTGAGGTACACAGAATATAACTTCTACTCTTGCATGGTTCACAATGAATTGAACAGCATCTGGGCCTGCAGAAATTACAATATTACAAAAACAATCACTCGATCAGTAATGAATGAACAAGGAACATTTGGTCATTCTGTGTTGTAAACGTACCAAGGGTGTCATAAAGTGGCACAGATACATATGAATATGAAGCACAAGCATGGTCAACTATAATCCACTCAGGCCTGTTTACAAAATACAGACCAATACATGCACCCTGATTCCAACCAAAAAAAAAAGATATCTCAAGTAAGTTCAAATGTAAGTGGGAAACTAAATTTGCTTTGTGCAGATAGCAATGTATGACACGAGTTAATTCAGAAACAAGGATGATTGCTTCTTTAGATCATGATGACTCACTTCAAGTATTCCATGATACATAAGTCCGGGACCTATAGCAGTCCTGTTCATGCTAACTTGTCCATATGTCATCCATTTATACCTGCAATGTTATTTGTCACTAACAGGAGTTAAACAAGTCTGATAAAAAAGCTTACTGGGGATAATCAATCCTTACTCGCCAACTGTTCCATCTGCGCTATCCCAGATAGTTGGAATTGCCAAATAGCTCAACTGAATGCCTGTACAATTTTGAAATGCCATAAATTTTGCCTGAATGGGCACTGCAATAATTCTAGTAGTTTGCCTAACATAAATATAATTCTACCAGCTTTCATAAAGCCATCACAATAAAACCTCCGTGTTCAAAATTTTAGCTATCTCCTAACACAGCATTAAATTAAAAAAAGGTTGTAAAAGCACTTCATTAAGCTTTTAGACACTAATAGATTTAAAAACACGTGCTCTCACAAAGAGCCAAGTTAAACAGGATCCCTCGAAACTACCTTCTCCCATTATGTTTCGGCAATAATCACTCCGACAACAATTCAAGAAAAACAAGAAAGTTGGGATAGGTTAGAGTCGAAGCCCATAAGAACAAGCAGGAAGAGTCATAAGGAAGGAAAATGACTCAGAGAGGCTACTATTGGCTTTGCCTAACTACATCTTCTAGCATGTCTTCTAGGAAGAATCCAAAAGACTGTTACATCATGATTATAAACGTGCGAAGTTGCAAATAATAGAAAACAAAAATCTGACTAAAACATTGGTGACGACAAAACTAGCTCACAGGGTTTAGATAGAAACTAAGAGATAAATGTTAAATTTCAGGAGAGGCGGTGCATATTCTTACATAAAATTATCATGCAGAGTTCCAATGTCAGGATTACCAGGAAATCTATGAATTAATCTTAGAGGTGACTGTGCTGATCTGCAAGATGGAAACTGCAATTATGAGCCTTCTCAGGGAGAATTAGCGTGTAATTTTTTTAAAAAAAAAAACTCAACATGTAAATAAAATACCGGTACACATTCCATTTTCCAGTTTGCAACTTCTCAGGGAGAACAACACTGTAGCCCTGTACTGAAATATCATGTAGAATCAGTTACCAATGATAATTTGTTTCAAAGACGCTATGTGTATTAGGATAGTACATTTTTGCATTCAAGGAAAATGCTAACTGCTATGTCAACTCAAAAATGCATGGTTGATGGACAAGACATGATGCAATGAGCCATCAGAAAAGAAGTTGGTATGAAATAGATAGGAGAAATACCATATACTTATCGATCTTTATTAAGTACATCAGGCTTGTAGATATGAATTTTAGACAGATATCGTGATGGGCTCATATATCCTTACTAAAAAAATGAATGCATACAGAATATACTGCACATGCATAAAGATAAGATTCTTCCAGCATCCTCTCCATCAGAAAGGAGGGCATCTGGTGTACAAATAAGGTCAACGGAGAGTGTACCACCCTTCATGTCGCAGAAAGCAATTGAAAACAAAATGTTCCAGAACAAGGTATCCCCTGGAATGTTTTTGTGGCAACGAAATCACAGCAACTGGAAATAAACGTTCCCTAACTTTTTCAAAGCTGCCCGCCTAGTGCTGACATGGGTACTGAAAACAGCTGCTAATTATATGTGCAAAATCCCCATTTTAGTGCGAAAGCAATGATTCCAGTATTCTGTATCCTTATTCAGAGAATGACGAGTTGCAGGGAGCAAGGCGAAAAACAGATGAGCGGTGCGGGTACACCCAGATTCGGGGACCAAATCTCTGTGCTAGGCTGCCCACCTAATAAGATCTGCAAACCAACTGCGAACACTACCTACCTACCCCCCTACCACTGATTCCGAGTTTGGTGTTGGGATCAGCGGCAATTCATCGATAAACGGTGGAGACCCATTCATCGATCGCCGTTCCCAAGTCGGAGCGTCGCAAACGGGACGGGAATACGAGCAGTCGCGTATGAGCATGACAACAGGTGAAAAACAGGGGAGGGGGGAGTGACGTACCATGGGCGTACTCGCCGGCGGTGGGATCGGCAGAGAGGCCACTGGCTCCGGTGGGTGCCGGTGACTGGAGGTGGGCGGAGACCGCGCTAAGCCGACGTTGAGCGGCGTCCATTGGCGACTGCTATAGCTGTCGTCAAGCAGTCAACGCTGCTGCTCAGTGTCGTGGCCTCGTGGCTCGTGGGACGGTGGCGGAGGCCCCAGCCGAAGCGAAGAAGAAATGGAAAATGGTCGCCAGGACCCAGAGGGGGTCATGTACTCCTGTCTCTGTCCTGTGTTAAGGGGGCGTTTGGAACAAAGGAAGTTCAAAGGAATTTCAAAAAAACTCATTCCAAAGGAAATTTTTCTAAACTTGGTGTTTGAAATGGAGGAATTAGGAATTCCTTTCCAGAGGAAAGGAATGACTCCCTTCACAAAACGTAAGAAATAAATCATGAGGTTGGAGCTTAAGGAAATTTTCCTTTGTTTTGCTTATTGCCTTGGCTGTGCATGCAAACCGGCCTAATTAGCTAAAGTACATGCTTGCTTTAAAACTAATTGACCTGGGCTTATGTACATGCCTGCTTGGTGCTTCATTGCTTGGTGTGTTAGCAAATGACATATAGGAATGGGTTCCCTTAATAAGATATAAAGTGAGCAGTTAAAGGGGACAAAAGTTAATAATTTGATTTTAAGTGCATTCAATAATAATTGTCGGCTTTATAAATAATTTATTTAGTTGTAATGCATTTTGTTCCTGTATTTATCATTCCTGTATTCCAAACACCTCAAATTCTTTCTTCCTCTGTTTTGGAATCCTGCGGTCTTGGCACATTTTTCTTTCCTGTGTTTTCTCCGTTCTTGTGTTTTTTCCTATTCGTGCGTTTTGCATTTCTTTGTTCCAAACAGAGCCTAAGTGTTCACGGTTCAGACAAACTGTTTCTGATATGGATAGTTTTGTTGGGACATCGAACGGCACTACGGGCAGATTCCAACATTTGCAGCAGATTATGATTCTAATGCTCTCTGAACAGAGAAACGACTGTTGTACAGTTTTCACTGAACTTCTACCGTAGTGCTACAGTTACATCTGTATTACATGTTGTGTACAATATTGAACTCTGTAATACATGTATCTTACTGTGGAGTAACCTTTTATGGAACCTATACAAACTGCACTTTAACAAGAGCATACATGTATATTCAGAAAAGGAGGAAAAAGAATACGGAATATGTATTACACTTTATAATGAAGAACTTGTTTTTTCTTTATAACGGGGACCATATAGCCCTTTTTTTTCTCTATGCACCAAGCACTGCCGAGCCATTGTTAGCTGTGTTAGTAAAAGAAAATTGACTTATTTCATGATGTAAAATGAACCATATGCGTAATCCAGTCTCCTGTATGACCGGCCGTATTGTTCTCTCTGATCATTACTCAACTAACTACAACTTCTGCCTCGGTGACTCTGTCTCTTGCAGTTGTGCATACATGTCTGAGATTTCTTTAGCAAAGTATGCCTTTGCTTGCGGTCTTTTCACCTACAAAAGTAGTGCCATGGAGTGTCAGCAACACCACATTTCAGTATCAGGCAGGCTAATCTCTAACAAAATAGTTATGCCTACCTTGAACGTTGGGGTGAGGAGACCATTTTCCAGTGTGAATGGTTCAGCAACAAGAGTAACGGCTTTTGCAAATTCAAAACCTCTTAGCTGGTAGAATAAGCACACAAACATCAATAAGGAATCACACCTATAATAGACAGTTTCACTTAAGGATACAATATGTAAGGTCAAGACTGAAGAGAGAAACCTGAGCCTCCTTTCCGATAGAATCCATATCAGCCAGGACAGCAGCTTTTGCTCTAGGATCAGCACAGAGTTGTCTTGAGTCCTCGTACTAAAGGACAGTAAAAGACGGCTTAGAATATAAACAGGGACCCCAATTTTATTTCACAGTAGCATTCTTAAACGAAAAATATGTTTTCTGTGTAGTCATCCGGTTGACAGGTGATAACATGCGTTTCAAGAACCAAACAGATTGCAAGCATGGACTCTTTATTTCGTCTTGAGTGATTCTTTCAGCTTATGTATCAATTTTTTGGTAGCCAGATTTGCTTTGGGATGCATTTTTTGTTTTCGGGCCAACAAGGAAAACAAAAGGCTTCCTAGGCATTCCTCATATTATTTTACCTGGATTCCTTCTGATGCAGCCCAGGCCTTCAACACCTCTGGTTCAACTGCTACAATTGCAACTAGGGAAGAGTTGAAGCTATCGCCTGCATCCAGTCAACAGATTTAGAGTATAGATAACAGTAATTGATGGTTACAGCATACTGAGTCATGAATATTACCATATATAAAGCATTGGGTAATGAACTTGCACTTAGCATACACATTCTCAATCTTCTCCGGGGCAATGTATTCTCCTTGAGCTAACTTGAAAATGTTCTTCTTCCTTGAATCCAGAAGAGTATAATTAAATCAACAATTGAAAACTGAAACTACTCAACCAAACAGGCTTTAGTAAAACCACTCCAGGGAGAATGTACAAAAGTAGAACAGATAATTATCAAATTAAATAATTTCGCAACTGGCATGCTGTAGTATCAATATCTAGTAGAGACTGAGGGGATAGCTACCAATTTTGATGCTACAATAACATGAAGAATATTTTATACTGTTTATTGTGCATCAACCTTCAATTACTTTACTATTATTGCACACAAAGCGATATATTTGCACTGTAGTCCAGTCCAATAAGCCAAAGTTATTGACTTGGACTAATTTAAAGTTAGAGCATACAGCAAGTAAGTTTAAGCTTTCACTGCTTGTATTGGTTAAAATTTCTGCTTGAAGGCTAGGTCAAATCAATGTAAAGGAAAGAAAGGCACACAATTGTTATCACAATTCAGAAAATAAAGTCTGAAATAGCAAACAGTATTCATTCAGGTTTACCTATCTATGATTTTCAGACGCCCGCCAGGCAACCACAAACTTATGTCTCCAGTATGCAACCAACCATCCTCGTCAATAACCTCTCTTCTGCAGTTTGTAAATGCATTTTTCAAAACTTGGTCATACATATGAAAATGTAATATAAATGTGAAGATAGCAAGTTACGTTTGGACTTCGTCCTGATAGTAACCACGGAATATTATAGGCCCCCTAACACAAATTTCTCCGCGAGAATATGGTTGATCTTCTGAAGTATAATTCATTTCTGGAACATCCACGAGTTTAACCTCTGAAAATGAAAACATGATTTGGGTTATCGACGATCGTGAGAACCATGCACATAGAAAAACTTCATCTAATCAACATGGACTGCTGGACAACCATGAAGGTCGTAGAACCAAGTTTGGCAACTAAGAAAGAATATATCAGTCACCAATACATAAACAGGTTGACATACCCGTATCTGATATGGCAGGATACAGCAATATTTCGGGAATGTTAAGAAATAACGATCTAAAAACATTCATTTAATTCACAGTATGTTTCGAATATCTGGTGATGGCGTCCTTTTTTATTAGGTAAACTGGTGATGGCGTCCACCCGATACATTTGGACCAGACATTTCATTTTGAGGCCCCATTGGCTTTCTTAAGCCTGGAAAAGGCCCACTTACAAAAAAATAAAAATAAATCTCAATGACCTTGCCAAGGCTGGAGGAGTTGATTAGGAGTCCAAATTATTTATTTACATATATGTTGTTCCTCTTCTCCGATGGCATTTATTCAGTTACTTAATATATATTTTTATATAACGCCACATCCTCTTTTTCTGATGACCGACATATCGGTGTATCACCGTACCCATAGCGTGTGAATTCGTGAGGACTAATGGACCTTCCTAAATGGACAAGCAGAAAAAAACCGTGACATGGATAATCCTAAAAAAATGTAAGATTTAATGCATAAAGTAAGGACTCAGGATAATACTTAGCATAGAAGAAATTATAGGTCAGAATAAGTTTCTTCAGTGCAACTATTTCTAATGGTCAACTTTTTGAGGTACTTTACGATAGTTTCTCTATGTACTTTAGGACCTTCCTAAATAAAGTTTATTGATATACTTAAGTTCTAAAAAATATATCAATAAACTTAATCAGAAATTGCTGATTTCATATCAAGTTTTAGCCAAGTTTACAATTCAAAAAAGTATTTAGCTAAGCAAAAATTAAGTATATCCTTCAAAATCCAAAAACATAACTTACCACAAGAAGGATTTGGCGATCCAACATGACCAATTAATTTATCACCAATATCCATTGTACTGATGACACAAGATGTTTCTGTCATGCCATATCCTTCAAGAATTTCACCACCGAAGCATCTATAACAAGTTGTTACGAAATTTATAATATATAAAAGTTTTTATAAGCAAAGGCAAGTAATATATATATATAATCATCATTCCCACCAAGAGAGCACAGAAGACATAAGCTTACATTCTTAGAAATTCCATAACATCTGGTGACAATGGAGAAGCACCTGAAGTCATAAGTCTCACTCGTCCACCAAGCCTAGCTTTTATTTTGTTAAATACCAACCTGTCCCACATTGGTGATGGATTTCTTCCTATTAGAAGTGAAGTAACCTTCCATCATCCATGTAGGGTAATTTCTTTCTAAAAATAGAGAAAATGTAGGTCCCCGACATAAAGATAATAATAGCAGAATAAGGTAAATAAAAAACTGATTCTATCAGTCCAGCAGAACTACAAGCGGATTCAACAGTTGCCATTGAAGATGATCGGAACTACTGATGCCCGCGACGTAATCGGTTAGACAAGTATTCAGGCATATATTTTAGACTAATGACACAATGGAAGGGAACACGACTTATCGAGCTCATAAGTTTAATCTAACATAAATGCACACCATAAACTTCTTACCATTTATAATCGCTTGCCTCTTGGCATTGTACGCAGTATGAAACAACTTTTCTTTCAAACCACCAGATTCCTTTACAGCATTTGTAATTCTACAGAGTAATATGCAACTAGCTAGTTAACAGTGTCAAAAATAAAGAAACAGTTGGTGAAATTCGCGTACAACACAATGTTCGCGTACAACACAAGAATATCCAAATTACTAATATAGTTGTCTTACGTACGCAGCATAGATTCTGTTATATAAACGGGGAACACTTGCAAATACTGTTGGTCTCAAACAAGCCAAATCTTCCATCAGTTTCAAATTATCCTAGAAAATCAATTTAGCATAATTGTCAAAATAAAAGATGGCAAGGACTCAGAATTAAAGTTAAAATATGACATATGATAAAGTATAAATCTGCATATTTATAAGCATACAAAAATCTGCATATTTATTATTTCATAGATGCTGCATCAATGTTTTGCTTCCTTGTTGGGTTTGGAACCCAAAAAAAAAGCAAAACTAGTTATTAAAAATACCACTGTTGGGTTTGGATCGTTATCTTGGACATTAAAATCCATCATAAGATCCATCCATTAAGTTGATCTCTAAAGTCCAAATAGCCATTAGCTTAGGTAAGAAGTCATTCAAACAAGAGACAACATACATGTGAAATATTGATTAGATTACCCTGTTCTGCTGCTACATCTACTAGTAATTTATAAAACAGACTGTATTATCAGTTAGATTTTCTATAAATGCATGCATGATTGTCATGGTTCTGTGTAGAAGCCAGGGCACCCCAGGCTGGACAGTACAGAGGGTTGCCTTGCCTCGCTGAATTAGTCGAACAGACGAATTCTCGTTGTCCACGGCAAGCTGCTGGGTGACCACATTGGGTGTTAGTATGTGACTTGTGAGTAAATAATAGGCATGTGTACTGAGGTTAAAAGATGTGCACGAACAGAGGTGGGCCCAGTCACCATGCCTCCCTCCAATCACTTGACATCACTGCCATGAAGTTCCTCTGAGATTCCTAAGAAAAAGTACAGGCTCCACTGAGTGCAAGCTTTGCCCATGGTTGTCTCTGGATACCACTATGATCCACCATCTCATGAACTATTCTCATGAGCTTCTTCTGCCTAGTACTCTTTTCCCTCCCTCCCTTCTATATATTTTGCTATTCATGACATTTTCTCACCTTATGTCATCTGGCCAACTCTTAGGTGCCTGCCTAGTCAAGTAGGCATCAGGTTGGTGCCATATGGGTTACACCCATGAATGCATGTCAAAATTGTTCTAAGGATCACACAGTTACCCAAACAAATGTCTGAAAGCAATATAAAAGCTATCAACCTAAAGAGTTTTGGTTTTGCATACCCCTTGGTAGAATCCAATGGCAACACCATTGTGAAGCAATGCAACTTGGTTAGCCCGCTCATAGATGTGAGCCAAAGGTAGATATGAGATATACCTGAAGAGTGATACAAACAATTATTTCAGTATTAAGTGGTAATGTAGACGGAATAAGCTATGGAAGAAAGGAACTAGATTGAATATAATACTCACACATCAGAGGGGTAGAACTTAATGCTCAGGCTTGATCCTGCTACATTTGCGATTAAGCTTTCATGAGAAAGAACAACTCCCTGGGTAAACAATGAGATCAAGTTTTACAGATTTGAAGGTAAAAGAGCTTTGCTGATAGAGCAAAGATCATAATCAACAAATGGACGATTTGCCTTTGGAGTGCCAGTAGTGCCACTAGTATAACAGATAGTAGCAACATCTTCTGGTTTTGGAGGACGGAAAGGTTGAGGGCTCATCTTTCCCTGAGTTGCAGAATGGAAGTAGGTCAGAAAACAGTAGAACACGATAAATTAGGAATTACTACAATCAGGTGGTGAAAATAACAGTTACGTTGGCTATCACATAGCTAGAATATCAAAAATTTAAAACTTCAGGTACACATAGAAAATATTTTAAATGGCATTCAGCTGATTGTTTGGCTTTTTGATAAACGACTGATATGAGATTGAATACCACATTATATGTGATTGAATAAATGACATCCTGATTGATATTATATTAACATTATATCTGACTAAATGTATGCGTTTCATGCGGGGTTGTGTACAGTGATAGCTTCTATGCAGTTCTGACTAAATTTTCTTCAGATAAAACTCAAAGAACATTTAGCAAGCCCACCTCGTTATGTAGCCTGGAAAAGGATATAACTTCCGGAACACTAGTTGCCTGTGAAGATGGCATATTTGCATCTTCTCCACCAACTACCTACACAATAAGTTAGGGGGAAAATACATGAAAGATTCTTAAACAGTTATGCCTGTTAAATGTCATTAATAATTAAAGATGGTCCAGACTTACCACAATAAGGCGAACACATGGCATTTGCTTTATAAAACCTAGAAGCTGCAACCAATATATAAATACAAATAAAAACAAGTTGAAAATTAGTATGCTATTTTTTTCAGTATATCATGATACAGTGCAGAAACTCACAATTATATTGTTCAATTAAGGTATCGAAACCTTACAGTGCTTAGTGTTTGAGGTACACAGAAAATAGCTTCTACTGCTGCATGGTTCACAATGAATTGAACTGCATCTGGACCTGCAGAAAATATAATGCACAAAAACTATTAATCGATGAATGAAAAAGGGATCAATGAACATTCTTTGATGTGAACATACCGAGAGTGTCATAAAGTGGCACAGATATATATGAGTATGCAGCACAAGCATGATCAACTATGATCCACTCAGGTCTGTTTATGAAATACAGACCAATCCGTGCACCCTAATTCAGAGATAGGTATTTAAAGTAAGTAAAAATAATTCATCATTGGATGCTATATGTGCTACATAGAAATACCGATTCATAGCAAGAAATTCTTAGAAACGGTCAAAAAGATAAATTTAAGATGGTTGTTGAGATCACGATCACTCACTTCAGGTATTTCATGATAAACAAGACCAGAACCTATTGCAGTTCTGCTCGTGCTAGCTTCTCCATATGTCATCCATTTGTAGCTGCAATGTTATTTGTCACTCGAAGGGTTAAACAATGCAATATGAAGAAAGGGTGCAAAAGGAAACAACAAGTAATGTATCAGATAACCAATCCTTACTCGCCAACTATTGCATTTGCGCCAATTCTTGAACCCAGATATCTACAATCTCTGAAAGTCTCAACTGCATACCTGTGCAATTTGGCATACATAGTCATTGTGCTAGCGAGATTATTGCAGCGCTAAACTAATTTTCTTATCAAACAAGAATCTTGAAAAAGGAAATTATATTAGCTGCTTACGCATAACCATCGGTAAAAACTGTTCTATAGGATTTTTGTCCATAGTGATAGAGATGAGAATTTTTCACAACTTGGAAAGATCAAGACAGTTAACGCACTACCCCTTATCCCTCTGATCATCCCACCTCATGTGGTAAACATTTTGCAATAATAGACTCTCTCTCTCCTCTATATAAACAAACTTTCCCATCACAATGGTTAACGGATAAATCGGATTTTCAGTTTACCGGAACATGCTCAAATAGCGCTTGTTGCAACACAAGGGCATCAAACACTTATAGAAACTACAGTCAAATATCAAAGAGAGATTTTGAGCATCCTTACACAAAATTATCATGAAGAGTTCCAATGTCTGGATTACCAGGAAATCTATTTATCAACCTTAGTGGCGAATGTGCAGACCTGAAACATGGAAATAAGTGATTATGATCCACCAAATAGGGAACATGCAGCATAACATGTAAATAACCTACCGGTAAACATTCCATTTTCCAGTTTGCAACTTCTCAGGGAGAACAACACTGTAGCCCTTCACTGTTGGGAAAAAAAAGTATGGAAGTGAATTACTTATGGTATTTTGTTTTACTTACGTGTTTTGAACTTGTAAAATGCAAAATGTTTCCTTTAACAAACATTCCAACTGAAAATGAACAGTTAAAATTGGATGATGATGATGATGATGATGATACAGGGCAGGCCATTGGGTTACAGGAGAACACTCATGTCACGTTTCTAATATGCCCTGCTTCCGAAAAGACACCGCAATCCGAGCAGGTTTTGGAGGGAAAAGATTTTAACCGCGGTTTTGATCGAATGAATATCACACTATAAGGGTCTAGCCATATTGTTCATTCATGTACACTTTCCCCCTGAACACCAATTTTTCTCGTCTCAGTAGTACACGAAGATGTACCAGATGGTACGGAAAATAAATAGTACTGCAAGGTTACAAATTCCAAACAGTGCAAAGCATCATCACCAATCCAGCGCAAAAGCAGCGATTCCACTCGATACTACGAGCTCTTTGTGACCGGTACTTGGTTAGTTGATTAGTTCTCCGCAACAACGGCTTGCGAAATTCCGCGGCACCATCGAAGCAAACGCAGAATCGGAACAGGGGAATATAGGCGGCGTACCATGGGCGTACTCGCCGGCTGTGGGATTGGCAGCGAGGCCGGCGGCGGCGGCGGCGGCACTGGACGCCGGCGGGTGGAGGTGTGCGGAGACGGCGCGGAGCCGCTCGCTGGGCGGCGCCCATTGGGGATTGGTCTCGTTCCCGCGCCATTGCTCTCGTGCTCCACTCGAGTCCTCCGTCTGTTGCGTTGCTTGCGTGGGGAGGTTGCGGAAGCCTAGGGGTAGGAAAAAAACCGAGACCGAAAGCCAGAAACCGAAAAAACCAGGACCGGACCCGAAATACCCGAAATATCGGGCTTCGGATACTAGATCGGGTCTCAAACTCGGCTACCCGATATATTTCAGTCCATTTCGGTTACCAGCCTACCCG
>LAPY01004460.1:19393-41173 GCA_000970635.1 Eragrostis tef | reverse complement strand
ACTATCTAATACATTAATTTTTCTATTTAAAATAATTTATTTTTATAGATGTGATTGTCAAATGAGCTAAAGGATTTTAATGTAGCACTGAAAGTTTCAGGTTCTCAGAAAATACCACTGAAAGTTTCCACTAACGAAAAATATCACTGAAAGTTGCGTAACTACTCAGAAAATAGCATTCTCTTATTTCCTAGACAATTTGCCCTTGTCTGTTTATTCAGATTGGTGTGGATGCTTGTACTATACCCATTTGCATTCAAAAAGAACATCCACACTATCAAAAAAAGAACAGCCGCCTGACTAACATTAGATGGACATGATCAGAAGCATGTAAAGAGAGTTTCGCTTCAGTTCATTTCAAGGGGCAACTTGTTATTGAGAGCAACTAAAAAATTATAAGGGGCAATTTTTCTCTCATTCCCTAACAGTCCTCCTCTAAAATTGGATTAAAAGACTTTTGATTGGTCCACATCAGCATTTGGGACCACAAAAACATTAATTGCATTAGAAAAAGATGAGATGGGGCCTCAATTCTTCCCCTGTTTGTAGCTACAAATGAGGGAAGTTTAAGGGCTATGTAAAGACTTGGGTGGTTTTGGGAAGCTGTTGGAGATGAATTTTTTAATTGAATCTCAATATTTTGATTTAAGGGAGGTTTATGGGCTCTCTTCGAGATGCTCTTCGGTAGCTATTTTGCTTTGTTGCCCCAAAATATCAGTGTTTACCACTGAACAGAAAAGAATGCCATAACTGCTCAAGTTTTCTCGGGCCAGTCCCACATCTTCAAGTTGCTTGAGTTGGGATGAAACCAAGGGAAAAATCAAGTCATGTACTTTTCTCTGTCTCAAAATATATTGTCATTCTGCCTCTGTACCAGATTCATTATTCAGGTTCATTAAATAGTCTATGAATCTGAACATTAAAAAACACTCCGAGAATGACAAGTAAATTGGGACGGGTGGAATAGCAAATTGAACATTTCAGGATCATTGAACGCCAATGACAAGTAAATTGGGACGGACAGAGTAGCAAATTGTACATTCTTTTTTGCAATGTCTGTGCTCCCAAGGAAGTTTTCATGCATTAAAATCGTTGCATCCAAACTAGAGAGGACAGCATTCCCTTTGTGGCTGCGAATGATTACCCCGCACTAACTTAATTGGCATGTCTGCTCAATGAAGCTGGCATCGACGTTGATCTTGATCCATCCCTCTTCCGGCGGCTTCCATCTCCCCTGATCGACCTGGCCTGCACTACACCCTCATTCACCAACCATTTCTTAATCTTCTCGCTGAGGCTGCACTGTGGCTGTTTTCCTTTACTGTCGGCCATGCTGATATTCTTCAGTCCAAGAACAATGTTTCATATCGTGTTTCCATCTGACCAGTTTCGCCATAGCGTCATGAGACAGACTGTTGGGGGATCGAAGGTCGGAGTATGACGTGTCGAAGCCCTCCAACGTGATGTTGATGATGTCTAGCTCATTCGAGAAAGTCGGAGGTCGTTGCAGCCTCTGGGTTGGCTTGGCGAAGCCCTCCTTGGCGGCCGGAGTCGCTAGTCGAAGGGTGCGATGCGTGCGAAGCCCTTCTTCTGGCTCGGAGACTACGGTCGAAGGTGTTCTCGGTCAGATTCCCTGCAGTTCTTAGTATGCGAAGCCCTCCTTTGCCCGCGGTGCAGGGTGAAGGGGTTTAGCGTTCAGAGAGAGTTGGGTGCGGTTCGAATGGTTGTTACTTTGGCTTGTGGCCCGAAAAACAGATGATCCTATCGGACCTTCTCCCTCCATATTTATAGGGAGGATGAAGGTCATATTTACATAAATGCCATTGGCCGACTCAACGCGACTCTGGCTCGGGCGGTTCGGATTGTGCCTTGCTTTACGCTGTCCGCTTCTCCTGCTTTGCCTCCGTTGCCTTCGTGTTGTTGGGTTGTTGGTTATGGCTTCGATCTTGGCGCAGATCCTTCGTTGGACGTGCACTTGTTGTCAAGGTCCCAACACAGATCAAGGCTATTTCCTTGGACATGTTATGTACTGCCAACTGCAGCCAATCTGGCCCATCAGTGTTAACTGTAGCAGGACCGGCAATGGCCAATTTCTTCTTACTCATAGCCTCATATACAGATATCGAGTGGGGGCAAGGCAAATCAGTACATCATGTCCTCTGCAACTGCACTACATATCTCACATATATCCGTCTTGATTATGTTCCTGCTCTTCTTATTGACCACTGTGGGCAGTGCATTCTAGGCTAGACGTCATGCAGTGCAAACCACTTGATTTATTGGAGGTGCCTCTGTGTGCATGCCATATATCTTTCTCCAAATTTTTCATGTGTTCGTTTGGACTCGTCGACGTCCATGCAAGTTTCATGCCAATATTTGTACCAGATGGTTACTGCAAGATAAAGAAAAGTACAAGGAAAACAACATCCATGTATATTAAGGCATCAGTGCTAAATACAATACAATTAACCTATTGTTGAATCATAGTCACTTTAAAAAATAACAAAGAGTTGTGACACATTACATTGCTAACCTCATTAAATATAAACATGGTGAATGAAATGCTTGGCACATTAATTAATGGTAGAAAGGAAAGTTTACGCCAAAATTGCATTGAAATATGAGAATTTTACCCTCCTTTGCGACGGTCCGTCTCGTCTTGCTGCACAAGCTCCAGGTTCACGTTGCAGGAACGGGGGAGCTGGATCAATGGTCTCGCAGTGGTTGGAGGACGAGGCACTAGCTAGGGATGACAGCGTGGGGAGGAAGCACTGGCTAGCGATGGTGACGTGGGTTGAGGTTGTAGAAGGTCCATGTGCTTTGAGCTCGAAGAGAATCCACTCCGCTTCTTAGCTTCTTGACGGCAACCAGGAACGAACAGTAAGTATAAGAACGCGCAACCAGGAACGAACAGTTGTAAAAAGGATAGTTGTTTCCTTTCTACGATTTGCATGCCAGCATTGCAGTTCTCTTGTATTCATTTTGTTCCTTTGCAAAAGGTTGCCTTGATTGGAACTTTTCTACTTTTGAGGGAAAGCCATGATTGGAACTTTGATGAGGGGTAAAACAATCCTTTTTGTTTGTTCATGAAACTTTAAAATGTTTACAAGATGGGACAGAGGGAGATTCATGTTCTTAGGTAGCTTTTGGTTCCAGGAATTGGGCTAAGTTATTTGTAATTGGAGTTAGCGGGTTGGCTTGGCGAAGCCCTCCTTGGCGGCCGGAGTCGCTAGTCGAAGGGTGCGATGCGTGCGAAGCCCTTCTTCTGGCTCGGAGACTACGGTCGAAGGTGTTCTCGGTCAGATTCCCTGCAGTTCTTAGTATGCGAAGCCCTCCTTTGCCCGCGGTGCAGGGTGAAGGGGTTTAGCGTTCAGAGAGAGTTGGGTGCGGTTCGAATGGTTGTTACTTTGGCTTGTGGCCCGAAAAACAGATGATCCTATCGGACCTTCTCCCTCCATATTTATAGGGAGGATGAAGGTCATATTTACATAAATGCCATTGGCCGACTCAACGCGACTCTGGCTCGGGCGGTTCGGATTGTGCCTTGCTTTACGCTGTCCGCTTCTCCTGCTTTGCCTCCGTTGCCTTCGTGTTGTTGGGTTGTTGGTTATGGCTTCGATCTTGGCGCAGATCCTTCGTTGGACGTGCACTTGTTGTCAAGGTCCCAACACAGATCAAGGCTATTTCCTTGGACATGTTATGTACTGCCAACTGCAGCCAATCTGGCCCATCAGTGTTAACTGTAGCAGGACCGGCAATGGCCAATTTCTTCTTACTCATAGCCTCATATACAGATATCGAGTGGGGGCAAGGCAAATCAGTACATCATGTCCTCTGCAACTGCACTACATATCTCACATATATCCGTCTTGATTATGTTCCTGCTCTTCTTATTGACCACTGTGGGCAGTGCATTCTAGGCTAGACGTCATGCAGTGCAAACCACTTGATTTATTGGAGGTGCCTCTGTGTGCATGCCATATATCTTTCTCCAAATTTTTCATGTGTTCGTTTGGACTCGTCGACGTCCATGCAAGTTTCATGCCAATATTTGTACCAGATGGTTACTGCAAGATAAAGAAAAGTACAAGGAAAACAACATCCATGTATATTAAGGCATCAGTGCTAAATACAATACAATTAACCTATTGTTGAATCATAGTCACTTTAAAAAATAACAAAGAGTTGTGACACATTACATTGCTAACCTCATTAAATATAAACATGGTGAATGAAATGCTTGGCACATTAATTAATGGTAGAAAGGAAAGTTTACGCCAAAATTGCATTGAAATATGAGAATTTTACCCTCCTTTGCGACGGTCCGTCTCGTCTTGCTGCACAAGCTCCAGGTTCACGTTGCAGGAACGGGGGAGCTGGATCAATGGTCTCGCAGTGGTTGGAGGACGAGGCACTAGCTAGGGATGACAGCGTGGGGAGGAAGCACTGGCTAGCGATGGTGACGTGGGTTGAGGTTGTAGAAGGTCCATGTGCTTTGAGCTCGAAGAGAATCCACTCCGCTTCTTAGCTTCTTGACGGCAACCAGGAACGAACAGTAAGTATAAGAACGCGCAACCAGGAACGAACAGTTGTAAAAAGGATAGTTGTTTCCTTTCTACGATTTGCATGCCAGCATTGCAGTTCTCTTGTATTCATTTTGTTCCTTTGCAAAAGGTTGCCTTGATTGGAACTTTTCTACTTTTGAGGGAAAGCCATGATTGGAACTTTGATGAGGGGTAAAACAATCCTTTTTGTTTGTTCATGAAACTTTAAAATGTTTACAAGATGGGACAGAGGGAGATTCATGTTCTTAGGTAGCTTTTGGTTCCAGGAATTGGGCTAAGTTATTTGTAATTGGAGTTAGAGCTGCCAATATTGTTTTGGTGGGGGATAAAATCAGAAATGAGACTCAATTGCATCTTAGATTTGGGAATCACAGACGCTTAACCACACTCTTCCATTGTCACAACAGTGCTGCGCTTTGTTGCACACAGATGAAAACAATACTCGGTGTTAACGTTGTCCATCGTCGCGCTCCAACCATCAGACCCGCTCGGAGTGAGTGACTTCGACCATGCCTTCCGTCGCCCATCGTGTTACTGCTGCATCATCCATTGGTGTCCACGCGACGGCGACTTCGATCATGCCCTCCATCACGGAACATGCGGACGGAATTGGGTCTAGATTCTGATTCTAATTAATTAATTGCTGGCTCATCCCAAAAAACAAAGTTTGTCCACTTAGAGTTCCAATTCCTGAATGTCGTTCTAATTCTGAGATCCAAATGGAGGTTAAAGACATGTTCGTTTTCTCCACTCCTAAATTTAGTTCATGTCACATTAAAGAGAGTCTTGATATTTAGAAGTATTAAATAAATTTTAATTATAAATTTTTTTTGACAGACGGCTACAAATTTACGATATGTATCTAATGAGCCTAATTAATCTATGTTTTGCTACAACGATATTACAATAACCATCGTGTAATTACAGCTTGATTACCCTCATTAGATTCGTGACAAAATTCTATAAGCATAAATTTAGGCCTGAACAACGCAAGTTTACTCCATAAAAAATCTTTCATTCACAATGGAACAAAAAAAAAAGTTTGTCCGGGCAAGCCACGCTGCCAAACGCTGAAAACGCGGGTTCAAAAAAAAAACGCTGAAAACGCACGCAGGCGCGACCTGTCAAAGTCACCCCATCAGCCTTGCCACGCGCTGCCCACCAACATGCTCCGCCGCGCGGCCACCTTGATATGCCGGCGCCCGGCGGCGCCGCGCAGTGGACTCCCACGCCATCCGTCGGCCCCCTCGCTGTTGCTGTCTGTACGCCAACCGCAGCCGCAGGCCGACCTAGGCGGGGACGCGGCGCGCGGGGCTACGCGCGGATGGCGCGGCGGCTCCCGCCCGCGAGGCCCGACGGATACTCGACCTCGGACGGCGAGCCGGACGAGCCTGACGCGCCGGCGCTCGAGGAGGAGGACTTGGAGCCGCGCGCCGGCGCGGACGGCGAGGATTCGGAGGGCAGCGAGATGGAGGGGTTCATGCTGGAGTACGGCTCCGGCTCTGACGATGAAGGCGACTACGACGACGACGAGGATGGCGCGGAGGAGAGGGACAAGTAGCCTGACAGACTGCGGGTGAGGCTTCTGGCCGCCTGCGCACCCATCTCGTCGACGGTGCTCACCAGATGTTCGCGGAAATGCCTGTGAGGGGTCACGCCTAGTGTTTAGACGCTTGTTGCTCTTGTTTCATTCGAATTTGTGCCGAATTGTTCTATCCAAATCCAAGAGGGCATTTCAAGTTTATCCTGAATCATTTTCACTGATTCTGTGAAGCGTAAAAACTCTATTGCGATGAAATTATCAAACTTTAAGCATGATCCAACACTCGGGATGGCGGATTTCCTTGAGAATTTTGCTATTTCACCCCGGTGGGCTTCGGTAGAATGTCTGTCTGTTATTGGACTTAGTTAAAATGCCTACAAAACCATTGTATGTTTATGCCTATAGGCAAGTGTTTGGATGAAATTGCCCTTCTTCTTTTTCCTTGGCCACGTATCCCGTCTGACATTTTAGTAAAGCTCGATGGCAGGCGAACATTCTATCGAAGCCCACCGATTTTGACATTGAAATAGCAAAATTATTTATTTCCTCGTGCCCAGCTCTATCATTGTGTTTTCTCTTAGCAAACGGCAAAACTTTAGGGTACCTGTTCCCCTGTGTATCCAAGCACTAGGAAGAAATCCTTTCTCACGTGTTTTCAGGCCTTCTACATGCGTTTGTGGCAGAATGGCTTTTATAATTAACGCAACGGCACAATCTCACGCCGGTTTCCTTTCATTATTTTTAGAACGCCTTTCTGGGAGTGCAATTGGCCGTATGCAGGAGGAAACGACAATGCTCCATCATCTCCTTGATTATAGTTCTTGTAAGTGTATTTTTTTCAATTACACAGTACAACTCAGACACTCACAACGCACACATATTCACCCCTAATAACCTATGATACGTAAAGCATATCCCTATGAGTGTATTTGAATACTAAACCAGCAAATCTTCGTGATTGACAAAGTCACCACTGACTCTTCAGAACTAATACATTCACAGTAATACTTGTTAATATATTAATAATGAATTAAAACTATTATAGATATATATTATTAGAACATTAACAAAAAAAACTAAACTATTTTTATAGCTATTAAAGTATCATTCATATTCACTAAAAACCAGTGTCATCCTTTTGGTCTAGAAATAACAAAATAATAGCTATTAACTAGGATGCCACGTAGGCTAGAAACATCCATGCAATGGAGTTTATGACGAATAATGTAGGTCTCCATCGGTCGCCGTACTTGTAACAGGAGGTTTAGTGATGAATCGGCCACACAAAATAGCCAACTAGTGGCTCCGGATGGTACTGTTTACAAGCTTATGTCACTAAATCATCAGTGTTTTTGTCACAAATATGGCTTGTTAGCGATGAAACACAAAAACGTTATCAAAGTTGCTGAAAACGGCGGAAACCCTCAAAAATAGTGGTGGATGTACACTAAATTCATAAATCTGCAGATTTCTTCTAGTGCTAGTTGGTTAGCCCGCCACTATGAGCCCTCGTCTTAAGTCATAACCGCTGCTTGCACCCTCGCCGTGACCCCTTTCGGGCAAGCGGGCATGCCCGCGGACAACGGATATCCATAGGCGGAGGGCGTGTGCAACATTTTCTGCTTGTGGCGGGCAACAGGCACGACGCGGGCAAGTCAAGGCCCTATCTGCGGATAATTTCTTGTGGCCATTGTTACTCTATAGATGGCTAGGGAAGCGTGGTGGAAAAGGACAAGGCCTTTATTGAGTTTTTTTTTTGATAATTTAAAGGCTTTATTACTGTCAACGACAGTTAACTGGTACTAGGGCGAAAGAGCCCCAGTTCACACGAGCTAATGCCTCAATTACAGGGCATTGGTTACAGTGATCCAAATGGTCACATCTGAATACAGGAGTTGTCCTTTGCGTGGAGCTGATCGCCTTTGCTGCCAAAGTGTGAGCTGTCGTGTTCCTGTCTCTGGAGATGTGGCCAACCGTCCCCTCAGCTGGAGTGTTGTTGGCTTTGAATTCGTAGAGGATCGGACGGAGACGCCAGTGGCCCGGTTCGACGACAAAGTTGTTCACGCTGATTGTGGAGGCTATGACGAGGTTGTCAGTGTTCTAGTGGACGCCTGACGGGTTAAGAACCATGTTGATTCTTGACGCCAGAAGCAAGGCTAAGGCCTCCGCATGGAGTGGGCTCGTAGCCTGTGGCGCCGTTGCTTGAATCTGCAGCGCCGGCATGATCGGACCTGCACTGCTGCAAATCAAAATTCCAATCCCCGCATGACATGGGTCAGCAGGGGTAGGATGAGGAAATGCAGCGTCTGTGAAGCATTGTGGTGCTGTTCGTCGTCCTTGTTGGTGGCGCATGCTAGGTAACTGTTCGTCCGGAGCCTGTTGCTGGATGGCTGGCGTGGCAGATTGGGTTGTAGTAGCAGCTGTTGTCTCCCAAAGTACCTGTTCATCTTTGATCTCTGCCGCCGTCGCCATATGCACCTGCAAAATTGACCATTTTTTCCTGTCGAAACGATGGTCGTTCCGGGCCTTCCAGAGTACCACACTGCTCTTGCAAATGAACATTGAAAGAACAAGTGAGCGTCAGTTTCAAGTTGGCCGCACCTTTTGCATTGCTGATCGATGGGGGTGGAGAAGTTTCCAGCTCTTTCCCCTGTTGCGAGCGCCTGACGAAGCAATCGCCATGCAAAAGTTTTGTATCTGGGCTGCAGGTGCTTACTCTTCCATATTATAGTGATGAGGCTGAGGACGTCTCTAGGTAATGCCCGGCTTCCCTGCTGTGGCAGCGGCTGCTGTACTCTCTGTGCAAGATGTTTATAAGCCTCTTTTGAAGTGCAGGTTCCTTTGGTGGCTGGTGTCCAACAGAGAAAATCAGGGTCTTGCGAGTGTGTGACAGAGACCTGCAAAATAGTATGTACAGCTTGTTGTCCAAAAACCTGTTCAATTTTGTTAATATCCCATGCTTTTGTACCTGGCAGCCAGAGATCAGCCACAATGTTAGGAAGATTTTGTTGTGGGTTAGGGTAGATTAGAAGGTCATGCATGTTTTGCCAAAGAGGACACCTCGGAGCATTCCAAATATTAGTGTTCCCTGCAGAAATTTGATAAGAGCAGTCCCTTTGGAATTCAGGCTTGATAGCCAAGATTGAGGACCAAAAGACTGAGTTGGGAACATGTTTAGGAGCTGTCCAGAAGGAGCTGTAGGGATAGTATTTAGATTTGAGTACTGAGGACAGAAGATTATCTTGACCAGAAGCTATGCGCCTAGCAGAGTTGAAGATGAGGCTTTTGTTTACTAGACCCAAGTTTCAGATCCCTAAGCCTCCTCTGTTTTTTGGTTGGGTGATGTCCTCCCAAGCTCTGAAGTGGAAAGGATTGGTGGTGTTTTCCTCTTGATGACCTGCCCACCAGAATTTTCTCACAATGGCATTGAGTTTGGCTATGAACTTCTTGATGAAAAGAACATTTGCCATGTAGTAAATAGGGATAGAAGCGAAGACTGAATTTATGTAAGCAAGTCGGCCAGCATGGTTCAATTTGTTGGCCTTAATGGTAGTCAGCTTAGCTTTAAATTTAGAGACAATGAAGGAGTAGGCCTGTGCTCTTGTTGGGTTGCCAGAATGAGAGGGTGGCCTAGGTGGATGGTGGACGATTATACGAAGTTATACGAAAGTTTCCAGCTCTTTCCCCTGTTGCGAGCGCCTGACGAAGCAATCGCCATGCAAAAGTTTTGTATCTGGGCTGCAGGTGCTTACTCTTCCATATTATAGTGATGAGGCTGAGGACGTCTCTAGGTAATGCCCGGCTTCCCTGCTGTGGCAGCGGCTGCTGTACTCTCTGTGCAAGATGTTTATAAGCCTCTTTTGAAGTGCAGGTTCCTTTGGTGGCTGGTGTCCAACAGAGAAAATCAGGGTCTTGCGAGTGTGTGACAGAGACCTGCAAAATAGTATGTACAGCTTGTTGTCCAAAAACCTGTTCAATTTTGTTAATATCCCATGCTTTTGTACCTGGCAGCCAGAGATCAGCCACAATGTTAGGAAGATTTTGTTGTGGGTTAGGGTAGATTAGAAGGTCATGCATGTTTTGCCAAAGAGGACACCTCGGAGCATTCCAAATATTAGTGTTCCCTGCAGAAATTTGATAAGAGCAGTCCCTTTGGAATTCAGGCTTGATAGCCAAGATTGAGGACCAAAAGACTGAGTTGGGAACATGTTTAGGAGCTGTCCAGAAGGAGCTGTAGGGATAGTATTTAGATTTGAGTACTGAGGACAGAAGATTATCTTGACCAGAAGCTATGCGCCTAGCAGAGTTGAAGATGAGGCTTTTGTTTACTAGACCCAAGTTTCAGATCCCTAAGCCTCCTCTGTTTTTTGGTTGGGTGATGTCCTCCCAAGCTCTGAAGTGGAAAGGATTGGTGGTGTTTTCCTCTTGATGACCTGCCCACCAGAATTTTCTCACAATGGCATTGAGTTTGGCTATGAACTTCTTGATGAAAAGAACATTTGCCATGTAGTAAATAGGGATAGAAGCGAAGACTGAATTTATGTAAGCAAGTCGGCCAGCATGGTTCAATTTGTTGGCCTTAATGGTAGTCAGCTTAGCTTTAAATTTAGAGACAATGAAGGAGTAGGCCTGTGCTCTTGTTGGGTTGCCAGAATGAGAGGGTGGCCTAGGTGGATGGTGGACGAATCCATGGGCTGAACCGGGAATATGTTGATGATTTGGGCTTGAAGATTGGGCTCGACTGCGCGGCTGAACAGGATAGAAGATTTTGCCCAATTAGGTGTTTGGCCTGAGGTTTGGCAGAAAGAGTCGATGATGGTTTTGATGGTGGAGACTTCATGGATATCAGCTTTGCCACAAATTAGGAGGTCATCAGCAAAGAGGAGTGAGTGAATGGATGGGCAGTTGGGTCCCAGAGAGATACCTGATAGCTCGTTGTCCTGCAGAGCTTGTTGCAGTTGAATTGATAGGTCGTTGATTGCAAGGACAAAAAGGTACGGCGAAAGGGGACATCCCTGTCTAATTCCCCGTTGAGATCGAAAGAGACCATGAGCCTGTCCATTGATTAGTACAGAAAAGTACGGTGCATTTATGCATGCATGGATGAGGTCGACGAAATGATCATGAAACCCCTGGCGACGAAGCGCATGCAGAATAAAAGACCATTCTATTCTATCAAAAGCTTTAGCCAAATCTATTTTGAGCGTGAAACCTTTGTGCTTCCAGGTATTTAACCTAAAGGAGTGAGTAATTTCTTGAGCTAAGATTATATTTGTTGTGATGCGACGGCCTTTGATGAAAGCATTTTGGGAAGCATGGATGTAGTCTGGTAGATGGTCCTTAATTCGTTGGGCGAGGGTTTTGGCTATGATTTTATAGATGACATTACAAAGGCTGATAGGTCTAAAATCCTGAGGGGTGAGAGGGTGAGACTTTTTTGGTATAAGAACAATGCATGTGGATTTGAGATCAGAGTGCATGTCACCTGTTTGATAGAAGGCCCTGATGAGTGCGGTTACATCCTCTTTGATCCATGGCCATGCCGCTCTGTAGAAAGCGACATTGAGTCCATCCGGTCCCGGTGAGGCATCTCTTTTCATTTGCTTGAGGAGACCAATAATTTCTTGTTCATCCGGGGTTGACAAGGTGAAATCGTCTTGTATAGTGACAGGGAATTGGTCATCTATTCGCTGCCCTGCACTTGTTAGTTGAGTTTGGAATAGATACTGAAAATAATTTATGAAGATAGAAGCAATGTCATTCGGTGTGGCTACAGCATTACCATTTTCATCATTGATGAAATTGATCCTGTTCTTCCTTGCCCTTTTGAGAATGGATTGTTGGAAAAAATTTGTGTTTCTGTCCCCGTCTGTAGCCCATAGCTTCTTGATTCTTTGCTTGTGGTATTCTGCGTTTTTGGTCAGGAGGTTGGTATGGTTGAGATGAAGCGAAGCCTGGAGACTATAGTTCTGGTTCTGCGGTGGCAAGAGCTGTTGTTTCAGGATCTGGTGCTCTAAGTCCTCTAGTTGGGTGTGGATAGGTTTATTTTTCTTGCTCCAGATTTTGAGGTCACGGCCTAGGTGTTTTGTTCTGCGATGGAAGGGTTTGGAGCTGCATTGTTGCCAATTGTGTATCGCTGTGGGAGAGAAATCGTCTTCCAACAGCCACAAATTTTCAAAACGAAACGGTTTCTTGGATTTGCTGGATTGGGAGTCAAAGCTGCACACCATTCTGCATTTGCTAAACAACGATCGAGTCTTTGTAAAGTAGGATTAGTTGCAAAGCGTTTATTTGTCCAAGTGTAAGCGGGACCACTGTAGCCTAAATCAAAGAAGCCACAATCTTTAACAAGACAACAAAAATTACGAATACGAGCAGCATTAGCAGGTTTGGGGCCACATTTTTCACTAACATGCATAATGTTATTCAGATCACCCATACAAAAGGTGGGAACACCAGGATTCCCCATCACAAAAGCAGCAACCTCCTTCCATATACTAGTAGTGTTAACATGATGTGGATCCCCGTACATACACACTAGGTTGTAGTTCTGATTAGTAACTTTGAGCAAGCCCTGAGCTAAGACTAAGTAGTGATTAGACTGCACTATATTAAGATCTACTTCATCATGCAACATAAGCCAGAGGCCACCCGATTGGCCGTCTGCCGGAACCACATGAGCATCATTGCAAGAGAAGCGATTAATAAGATTGGAACGAGTGATTTTGCTAGTCCTAGTTTCAGAAACAAAGATTACCTATGCTTTAGTAGAGGTGATGATGCGGACCAGATGATTGGCTATCGGACTGCTAAGGCTCCGGCCCGAGCCTTGACAGTTCCAGTTCATGTGACTCATGGTTCACCCGACGCCCTTAAGGCTGGCGCCCTAGCCTGTGTAGAAGATTGTTGTGTTGTTATCCGATGGTCGTCTGCAGAGCCGCTATGGCCCAGACGAGGCGCACCAGCTTGAGCTTGGGCTGGAGCGCCGGTTGCAATGTCTGGAACGAAATGTAGAGGACCTGGAAGACCAGCTAGCTGTTGGAGATGAGCGCTCGGAGCGAGGCCGGTATCTTCCTGCCGAACCATCTGCCTAGCCTGGCGCTCCATGGGCTGAGACTTAGTTTCCCCTATTTTGAGACAGTGAGGGAGCGGACGACCAGGAGGCGACTGATGAGTGGCCGCTCCAGCAGGCTGCAGATCCTCCGGCAGAGGGCCGGCAACAGCAAGGCAACCGAGATGGCGACCAAAGGTAGCCGCGGGTTGTTCCAGATTGGGATGCTCTTTCATTGACTGCAAATGGATCTGGGCTTGGGGATTGGCGTGGACAGACCCAGGATGCAGATCGGGTTGGTTGTGGGGAGGGTGGAGTTCCGGCGTCGTCCCCAGAGGCGGGGGATCCGGTGGTTGTGGTGGTGGTTGGGTGGATGGTGGTGGAGGCGGCAGCGGATTGTGCGAGTCATGTTCATCGTTTTGTTCCATGGCGAGGTGGGCGATGAACTGGTGAGTGAAAGTGGTGAAATCGGCGATGGGGATGATGCATATGAGTGGATCGGGTGATGGTAAAATTTGTCCTGCAAGCCTGAACTCATGCCAAGGGATTGACGCGGCAGGTTTGTTGAGCAGAAGAAGCTGGATCGAGGTGCAGCGGTGCGTTGGGGGAAGAACTGGAAGAACGGAGGGGAAAGAGAAGGGAAGCGACATTTCGCCTGCTATAGTAACTCTCTCATTTCCACCCTTTATTGAGTTAGAGTGCGGGTAGGGGTGGAAGGGAGAAGGAGGGACGAATCCAACAGTGGGGACCATATTTTTGAAGATACTTTTGACTTTTTAGTCACATTTAATAGCTCGTCTTATTATTTGAAATATGCAAACTAAAATTTATAGCAATAAGATAAATTATAACAAAATTATATGATAATTTTATTTTTTGTAATAAAATGAATAATTAAATGTAATTCAAAAAATACAACATCGATAATAATTTCAGGACGAAGGAAGTAGTAGTTTTGAGGGAAAATTGGTTCAGTAGCGTAGAAAGTTCGTCATTCACAAAAAATACCATCGAAAGTTCGTCCCTTCGAAATGTAGCACTGAAAATTACATTTGTACTCTGAAATTACCATCGCTTAGAGGAAAAGACATTATTGCCCTGACCCAGCTCCTTAGGGCGCTGGATTCGGCCGTCCGCGCGCCATCTTTTCGAGGTGAAATTTCATCCCCTTCCTCTTCCTACTCGTGCACACAGACAATTTGAAGTCATGGGTCTACGATTTGGCCAGATTTGTGACAGATAGAGAGCTATCAAAGGCGAGATTTCAGATCTTTGCGGTTGTTCTTGCTGTCACGGCGGCGCCGGAGCTCCGGGTTGCGTCCGTGGGCTCGCGCGGCGCTTCCGCCTGCATGCTGGCGCCGCTGCTTCCCTGCTCATGTTCGCCTGTGTGCCTGCTTGCGCCGCTGCTCGCATCCGCCCTGCGTGGTTGCTTGCGCCGCAGCCTGCCTGCTCACACGGCTGCTCGCGCCATGGCCTACCTGGTCGCACCGCTGCTGCGTCGTCTGTCCGGGGGCTCGCGCCTGCTATTTGCTTGCCCGCATTTGCTTGTTTGCGCTGCTCCGCTGCTGCCCCATTATTCCTCGTCCTGTACGCAGCTGCCTGCCTGCCTTGCTTTGCTTGTGTGCTTAGTATCAAAGTGATTGGCGGCTAAAATTTGAGTGCAGGTAGATATTGAATTGTATTCTGTTTGCCACTGTTGATGTCAACAGTAAGAATCAAAATGACCAACTAGAATATGAATTGTATTCTGTTTGCCTCTGTTTGTCTGATGAAGTAAAACAACATCAGCTTCTTTTGCCCTGCCTGCCTGCATGTTATTGCAGGACTAAAACTGAAATGAACTGAAGCGAAACTCTCTTTACATGCTTCTGATCATGTCCATCTAATGTTAGTCGGGCGGCTGTTCTTTTTTTGATAGTGTGGATGTTCTTTTTGAATGCAAATGGGTATAGTACAAGCATCCACACCAATCTGAAAAAACAGACAAGGGCAAATTGTCCAGGAAATAAGAGAATGCTATTTTCCGAGTAGTTACGCAACTTTCAGTGGTATTTTCCGAGAACCTGCAACTTTCAGTGCTACACAACCAATTTTCCCCAACAAGTTTATGGAACCAATTTTATAGGAGTCTCTTGAAGATGCTCTAACACGAATGTCTCATCCATGATGAGAACCATTTTGTCAATTGCCTCTTCCATAAAGGCCCCCGATTACTCAAGACACACATAAAAAAGAAAGAATTAAAACCCAGAAGCCATTTGATAGCCATATATTGATGTTGAGGTCATATGGATATCCGCGTTCCCATGTCTCCGGTTGATGCTGGAGAAGCTACTTTATAAGCAATTAAAATCATTTGTGGGACCGTACAAGGTAGACACTACTTAAATTGTCAATCATGGAAGAATTAGCACCTAATACCATCCAGGTTTTCATGCTCATAAGTCATAGCAGACCAATGTGGTAAAGACAAGGATAAAAAAAACGAGCAATTTACATAGCATTCCTATAGTTAACGAAAAGTGAAACCAACATCCTTATTTGGTTTTCACTTCATTATGGAGCCTCAATCGTTAGAAGAAGCCTGCAGCTAGAAGCTTTCAAGCGGCAGCCTGCTGGTTCTTCAGTTTCTCAGCACGGAATTTCGCGGTGTCAGCACCTTTCACGTTGAATTCCATCAAGAGCTCTTCAAATAGAACCTCCATGTTGGTCTTAAAGGACGGGTCACGAGCAGTTTGCAACGCTGACTTATTTTGCTGCGGCTTTGCCACACTGCTACTGCTGGCTCCTTCCTTGCACTCGTCCTCATCCTCAGGGCCTCTCGATCCAATCTTATAGCCCTCCATGTAGTATTGGCATGCAGATAGAATTGCACGGCCACGTTCACGGAAGTGGCCTGCGACAAGGTCTTGAAAGTGCTGAAACCAAAAACCAAGAGCCATAAATAACTTGCAACCTAGCGTTGCGAGCTGGAAGAGAACTTTTAAGGAAGAGGTTATTCTTCATTAGTACAGAATTAATGAGAGTCATCACCAGGCTGTTCGATCTTGGCTAGAGCTTATCTAGTCCTGTATATATGTTTGAGTTGTAATCTTTTGTTGTATTCTTGGAAAATTAGATAGCTGGTAAGCTTAGATAACTAATAGCTTTAGTCTAGTCTACTTTAGTTTTCCTCCCTGCCTTTTCCTCATTCTTGCTCCTTGTAAATATACTCTGATAAATAGAAAATGGCATGCACTGTGGGGAACTCCCCTACAGTTTTTCGTCAAAAAAAAAGAGCCATAAATATTATCAAGTTTTTTTTCTGCACCAGAAAAGAAGATAAAGTATACTGGTGAAAACTCGAACAAGAAAGCATGTTATAGCATCACAACCAGTTATTTGCATACTACGGAATGTTACTTGGACATAATGTCAGAATCCGAAATGGAGATTCGGCTTTCCAACTGGCAAAAGGGTCCAGACCAGTGAAATGTAACATGGAAATGGACAGGTGTTGGAGTCTGGATGGGACACTCTGACTTGATAAAAAGTAACTTTTGATCAGGCACTCCAAGTGACTGCCACTACCAAGCTGAGTGGAAATACAAGAATACGACATAACCACCCTAGTCCTCTATCATTACCATCCAAACTTCAAGCCTATTTTTGGGAGAAGCTGGTGTCCAAGTAAAATAATGAACATTTATATGCCAAGCTGTGTGCAAAACACAATACAAGAATACAACATAACCACCCTAGTCCTCTATCATTACCATCCAAGCTTCAAACCTTCTTTTTTTTTTTGGACAACAAATAGTTTTGAAGCTCAGTGGAGGTGCCAAGCTGTGTGCAAAACACAATTAAAGAAAGTACCATGTGAACATTCATATCTGCACCATTTATACGCTCATCTAATGGGCTCTACTATATGCCAAAGTACAAGAGCTTAAAACTTAAACAAAATCCAAATCAAAGTAAATACCTGTGGAGGTCTACGAAGTGAATATAGCATCGTCCTGCATGAGTCCTGAAAAACTCTATCATTATATTCTTGAGCACGTCTCTGTCCGTCAGCACTATTAGCAGTGCGTTCATATCCTGGCTCATTAAAATATGGCTTCTCATTCAGTACGAGAGCTTGAATGGATATTAGAACCTGTAACATAGTTGATTGAGCTGGGTTCCACTTCTCACAAGAAGTGCCTTGCCAGGTGCCTAGGAGGCTAAGACAAACTTTTCCGCAATTATAAAGATTCGGATTAAGCCGCAAGCCTCCAGAATGATAATAAACTACCTGCAAAAGAATCAGCATAAACATTTCTAATGATACATGAAAGGTTTATATAAACTGCCCCAAGTTTTTAGCACTCACTGGAGGAGTTGCAGGATATGAAGCAGGGAAATGAGCATCAAAGAAGAAAAGGCCATCATGGTAGGGTGTTCCTTGAGGCCCAATCATTACGGCCCTGAGAAGATCCATTCGGTTTTCCGATACACGAACATATATTAATGCTGCACAACATAACAATAGTCAAGTATAAAGAATGAGAGATGGCATTCGATAAAGATATAGCGCACATAATCAATATAGAATATTTTGAATTTTATCTAAATATATTGTTTAATTAAACTACAAGTGAGCTTCAGAAGTTAAAGACTAGAGTGCCAGAGGCATGAATAGAATCAATGAATGGATAAGCACTGCCTACAACAAGGTGAGACAAATGCTTGTGCAGATAACTGACATGGTAAATCTTTCTCCAGCAGGCTCCAGTCATGCTGTATTCTTTTCACCCATTCTTTCCTAGGCTGCAAAGTTTAAATATTCAATTGAGGAAACAAAAAGGTGTGGAATAAAAGCTATGTGTGTGATGTCTCACCTTTCCGACAGATTTTTTATCATAATGATGGTCTGAGAAATCCTCAACAGTATCAAATTGCTTGAAAAAATTGTATTTCTTAGCAATTTCATCATCAAGTTCTTTCATTGACTTAAATTTGCCTGGCTCGTCTGATGGAGGTTTCAGCAACCATGGTACGGTAGCCTCTACTCCAGGAGGCAGATCTAAACCATCAAATTTATCAGCCAGCTGTTGATTAAAATCGGATGTGTCAAGCTCATAGTCAGATCCCTCATAATCATCATCACAATAGCCGCCATCATCTTCTTCATCATCAAAATAGTAATCTTCTTCCTCATTTTCTCCACATTCAAATTTAGACTCAGGTAAAGATGCTTGGGGAGAATTGTTTTCCATGCTAGGACCAACTTGAATATTAGAACCCTGTAAAACATGCCAATATTACTAAAAGATGTTGAATATCCCTCATAAAAGTACAATCAACAACACTGCAAAATATGATCTGTAATAAGATGCATATAATATGTATGTAAGCAAATAGAAACAAATCCGATTGCACAGTCTGCTTGCCTTATCACTACATCATCAAAGGCAAGGAAGCATAATTACGCTTTTGTTGTTGCATGTCCTACAATTTTTAGGGCTGGCTACGGGACTGGGATTTTTTTTTTTAAAAAAAAGGAAGCCACTATCGTCGTAAGATCTTTTATAATTATATTAACATAGGTAGTGCAACTAATCTACTGCCTCAAGAACAAACTGTCATGTCACCATTACTTCTCATCACTTGTACTGTTATCATGCACAGGGCTAGCTTTGTTTTATTAGTTTGGAGGGCTACCATCTCTAGCCTAAAAGCTTTGTGTTTGTTGTAAATTGGGAGTTTGCTACTGAGATGTCCATTCAGCCATCATAGAGGTATCTAGAAAGGATAGAAATGCATCTAATCTAATCAAGTAAAGGTTTAGCTAATATTTTTTTCACTAGCATGACATATAGATTATCAGTTATAATAAACAGAAAGCTATACTGGTGTACTTATTACAATGTATACACTTGCTGCATTGAACCCACGCCAATCAATCTCACACGGTCAAGCTACGGAAACTGCCCAAAAAGCAATAATTAAGCACTCCCTTATAGTGACTCAATAAGTGGTTTTGCTGATCCACTACAAGCAAGTTGTCCTGAACTGCTACTGTTGACTGTGGAGATGATGTGAATAATAAACACACAATAACTCGGCTAAAAAAATAAACACACAATAATGATGCTAATCCATTCGTTACTTACTAACAAGACAGAATGAAAACACTGAACAGTGAGGGGATAATTTAGTCTCATGTCAATGCATTGATTTGCGCGCATCACCTGGGGATTTCTCTTGATATTTTCCTCTTTAATTTTCTGCCGTTTGTCACGTTCTCTAAAAAAACATTTTGTTCACTAAAGTAGTGCTAAGTGGCTCGATGCTAAGACCAAATATTATCTTATTTCCAAGTATAACAAACAAGAGAAACCAAATTCAGCATGGCTAACTGTTGAATGTATCTTTGTTATGAGTGCACAACACCAAGCCTTAATCAGTTTTAACTTATTCGACAACAAAGTTATCTTATGAATTCAAGTACATCGCAGAAAATAACATGTCACAAAATATCTCTACAGTTCATACATATATAACATATCAAGATCTTCTAGTTTGTATTTTCTTATGACTGTAAACAACTGAGTGTGCACTCATTACAGCATCTTAATTCTTCCAATGATGCTAATATAAGATTATTTGTACGAAAGCTTGGTTGCAGTATGTTCTACAGATTTCTGATACAACGTGGAATCCGTATGTTATCTTTCAGGATTCGAGTTCCCGTATCAACAAAATCAGTAATATGTAGGCACAATGCTACATACTACATAAAACAATATCGCAATGATTATACCTATTATACTTTACAATACACAAGTAATTTGAGGAACAAGGGTCTAATCAGCCAAATAGTCGCAAGAAAGAACAGAGTATACAAATGCAGAGAATCATTGAAGAAACCAATGGAATATATTGGGCTGTAAACCCTCGATCAAGACATCAGGAACATGTAATCTGGCCCGCATTACACTGCGAACCGAGGGAGAACAATAATCTCACTCGCAAACAACAACGGAGAATCCCGATCTAGAACCTAAATTGCCCCCAAAGCTCAAAACCCAAAACCCTGCTGCCATGGTAAATCGAACCACGACGAGCTCCCATGGCAAATCCCAAACCGCGGCACTCAAACACCAGGAATCCAACAAATATCTAAACCATAAAGAAAACTAAATCCGGCCAAAAATCGAGCGAATTCTCACCGATTGCGAACTTTTCTGACCAAAAGAACAGAGCTTTCCCCACAAACCCCGCGCCATATCCGCAGCGCCGCCCTGGAAACCCTACACCAGGCGATCGAACCGCCCGATTGCGGGAGAATCGCACAGATTACCCAACAGAACGACCGAGACTGAAGCGAATTATAAAACTGAAAAAAAAATATAAGGAGGCCGGAAATTCCGGGGAAGCCGTCGTACCTGGCAGCGCTGCCGCTTCTGCTGCTGCTCGGCGTCCCAGGCGGCGGAAAAGTCGGCGGTGCGGCATGACGACGAGGACGACGCGCCCCCCTGCATGTCCGGGTGCCTGCGGGGCAGGAACCAAGAAACAAAACTCCCCTCATCAGAAATCTTGAACCAAAAAATCGAGGAAAAAATATCCAGGCGCCAAAATCGCTGCGGAGCAGTTCGATCGAGAGCGGCGAGTGGAACCGACCCGGTGGCGTCCATGGCCGAAGCCAATGGCGGCGAGCGGCGAACGAAGTTCACGGCGGCAGGAGCAGCGGCAAGCGAGAGTTGCGGTTTTCTGCGAGGAGATAAAGATCCGAGGCCACCGACCCCGTGTGGGCGTAGCAATTTATCTGCAGGCTCCGAAAAAGCTCGTGGTTTGTTCCCCGTGGTCTCTGGCTTCGGGGCCCACCGCGACCGGAGATCCTTCTCCTCGACGGAACCATCCCACCGGGCCCACGAGTCAGCGGACGAGGATTTGTGCGCACGGGGATGTTGGATTTCTGGTTCTTTTTGTTTTGAGCAAATATCAAAGAACCACAGGTTTTAGCACCATTGTAACAGCAAACCACAGGTTTTATAATTCTTTGCGCTAAACCACAGTTGTTTGGACCTAGTAAACCAAAACAACAGGTTTTAAGATGAACGCTACTCCTGTGGAGAAAAATCAACAAACCTAACCCAGTCATGAATTCCATTCATTCCAACACAAATAAGGAACAGAAGAACGAATTTGTTGGAAAATTTCAACCAGAGAAATACACAAGGGTGTAGATGACCGGCAAGGGAGTAGATGATCGGCAAGAGAAACGCGTACGTGCTGCCACAGCCAGAACTCACGTTGGCTGGAAATGTGCTAGTTTCCAAGTCCTACTGAGAACCTCATGCCCTCCGCCATGGACCTGGCGGCTTCCTGCCTATGTGCTCTCCATCTGCTGGAGACCAGGATGGCTCGATATGCATCTCTCAATTAGGGCTCATAGTCAAGAACGTGGCCATGTCAGGAAAGGACGTGGAGCTCTTTGGCAAATCGTTCAACCGCAGCATCAAACGTGAGGTTCCTCTTAAAACCTGTTGTTTTGTGTTAAAAGGTACAAACAGTTGTGGTTTGACGCAAAGAATTATAAAACATGTGGTTTGCTGTTATAATGGTGCTAAAACCTGTGGTTCTTTGATATTTGC